>QFEY01003302.1:35248-48183 GCA_003316435.1 Russula virescens | reverse complement strand
GTAGAAAATGAACCCACATGGGACGAAGCAGCTTGACATTCTTCCCTGAAAGTTTGAATAGGCTCACAGGTTCAACCGGGCCAGATGCATTGCCAAAGGACACGATGGTCCCTTTACGCTTGATCATTTTGAAGTCATCATCAAACCTGTAGCCCATCAGTAAGGCCTAAGTTGCGAAAGGGCATTACTCACGTCGCTCTCCCCACGCCGTCGTAGATTACGTTTACCCCCTCACCATTCGTAAGTTCAAGCACGCGTTGGACCGTGTCCTCTTGTTTGTAGAGGATGACATGGTCAGCGCCGTGTGCCTTTGCGATCGTTGCCTTCTCTGGAGTGGAGGTAGTGCCAATCACCGTAGCACCACGGGCTTTGGCCATCTGAGCGTGCAGCAGCCCAACACCACCGGCCACCGTGTGAATGAGGACTGTGTCTCCCTTATCTACGTGATACGATTCAGTCACTTGTACGAGTGCGGTGAGGCCTTGAAGGAGTGCTGCCGCCGCGATACGAGAGGGAATTTCGTCTGGTACAGCATAGACAGTCGTGTTCCAGTCGACTGCAACATACTCCTGGAGTGAGCCTGCACGATCCTTATGGTGGATGTTAATGAAAGTAGAGAAACCAAGAACCAAGAACAAGAATATAGACGAGCTCACGAGAGCAACGCGGCCCCCTTTCTTGAAACCCCGACTCTGGAAGTCTGGACTCTCAAGGACAGATGGGTCTGAAGGCAGTTCCAAAATGATTCCAGATACTTCCTTGGCAAGAGGGAGGGGGCGTTGCCCACTTGGATAAAGGCCAGACCTGAGAACGTACTATGCGGTTAGCATGTAGAAAATCGATTCCAGGGATGCAGTGCCTGTGATAAGTATCAATGAAGTTGACGCCAGCCCACTCGACCTGGAAAGGAAGAATCGAACCTCAGTTCCAATCATGATGGAGATGGCTAACATACCTTCACTAGGAGGTCGGTCGGCGTTACTGTGGGAAAGGGTACCTCAAGGTTCTGAATGACCTCGACGCCTCCAGTTTCGTTGATACCGACGGCTCTGATTCTCATAGGATATGGCATGGAGTCGCCGAACCGGTTTACTTTGAGGGATTGAAAGAATATATATATTGTAGTACTCTGGCGTCATCACGCGGATAATGAGTGGCGCCACCGCTCCTATTCTCATTCTCTCCCAGTTATCATGTGGCAGCACGTGGCTGCGAGGTCGAGGTGCTCTACGAGGTACTTCTCTTCAGTCACCCCAGTCACCTCTTCCTTACACTCTCGCGTGCCATGGTTTATCGATTCCTCCGAAACATCATTCACGCCAAACACCCCGTCATCGGAAGGAACGACACCCCCTCTTCCACCCGGTGTACCCGTTGCTTTGCATAAACTACATGCACAACTAGTCCGATCCCCATACCTTGAACCTTCCAAATTACTCGTACGTGACCCCATCCCGCAACCGCCAGGTCCCCCACTCCCCATGTCCACCGCGAAAGGTCGTCGCAAACGTGGCAGCACGTACTCGGGTGAAGGTCTTCTCGAACCCGGGAATTTATGGAACTGGATCGTTTTAGCACAGGTGCGGCCTTAGCTTCAGCCTATCCCTACCTCACGGCATAACTTATGCATATCTTGCGTAGGTGAAAGAAGGGACGGAGAAGCGCGGATCAATTCAGTCTCTAGTACGGCTCGTTCGAAAAACGGTGTGTGATGAAATTCTGTTAGTCAATGGCACTTCATACTCAAGGTTATATGCAGCTATTATCCATGGACCCGCCCCTTCAGCTCCCAAGGAATACCCGGAAAGAGATACACGATGGTTGGGCCATGGTAGACGCTGGCGAGTTTGCAGTTCATGTCCTTAGTGCAACAGCACGAGAGCGATACTTTGGCGACCGGTCATCGTGGTAATCGCTTCGCTCCATTGTGCGGCTATTCGCATGGAATTACTCTAATGTTTCAAACCGTTCCTCAATAATGAGTCAATTTCCCTCGCAGTCATCTGTGACTCTCGCTTCCGGCCTCTCCTGGCGATACATTGCTCATTATCTCCTGCACTGCCTTTTGCGGCTATCGGATATTCTACAATACCGCTGGTCGTTGATCAACTCAACCCCGGTCCGCTCTCAGCTGTAAGGAGTGGCCCGACATCAAATTATGATTGTGGACCAGGGATTAGGGGTTTTCTCTCTAGCTCGTAACTAATCACCGTCGAGTGTCTTGTTGTGAGCTGACTCAGAGATCACACCGTCGATTTAGGACAATTGGTCCATGATGGTTGAGAATAAAACAAGTACTTCGATCATTGCAGAGAGAAGCAACAGTACAGCTACACATCGCCCCATAAAGCAGTATCCGTCGTACGAGATGAACTCCTTCCTGATTGCTTCTAGCTGTTGTTAATTAGTCGGCCGTGCTGCATCCAGGCGAAAACTCAAGATGCCACGAACTTGAAGGCCATTCAAGTTCATCATCATATGGCGCGTGTTTATCGCGTTTTTGAAAGCGCACTATGTATGTCAGCAAACAACAATCTATCTTTGCATTCCATCTCACGACAAAATGATTTGTGGCGTGTCCGTATAGGCTGTTTAGTTGTTGCAAGATACCACATCTTCGGCCTGATTACGGACTCATGAAACCAACCGAGTCGCCATCGCATTTGACTTTTTGGCCGTTCCACGGGGAACAGGAGCGTCATGATGAGATCCGTGATGAATGCCCAAGCTGACGCAGTCACTGGCACGGTCTAGAATATGTCCGTAAGTGTCGTGGCCGTAGCGAAACTGCAGCGGGCATGAGATCTGATGCATGAGATACCGACGAAGAGTATGAGACAATCTTGACCTTTCCGATCAGAACGAAGGGCATGATCTGGCATACCGACACGTGCTGATTCCACCATCAACGCGAACACTCTCGACAACTCGAAAGCAGGGTTCAACGCAGCAGATTCTGACCAAAAGAAGAAATATATTGGTTCGGAATATATCACATTTGATGTTTATTGAGACTCTAATGATAGACCCAATGCCTCGACGCTGGCCAAATTGAGCAAGATCTAGACCCGTGAATGATGGAGCAACAAGAGGTACAAGCGCAAGCACGAACGCGTCCGCGGCGTAGGTGTGACTCGAAAATGAAGCTGTCAAGCAATACCAATACACAACACCAAGGCCGTGGGCGATTCCCAGCATAGTAATGTATATTTTTAACCCTGAAACAAAACTTTTAACACGGACACGGTGATCCAACTGAATGGGGTAGATCGTACGCGAGTGGCAGTGTATGCAATTACGCGAGCCTGCCAATATCACCAACAACACCTGACTGCATGACAACGACAACCACGAGGAGATACACTCGTTGGGTTGAGGGGCACAGCACTCGGGAATCTTTCCGCGGGATGTCTCACTGCGATCACGGTAAGACCAGAAAACCCATCCTAAGATGTACATCCGCCTCACTTCAGCCGACCCGCGCTTGTGAACCACAACTCAGCTTCGGTTATACCCTCGCTAGATGTATCAGCCCTGCAGGGACAGCCATTCGTTTGCCGCCATTTGCACAACATAAATATGTTTACCAGTTCTGCCTGCCGCGACGCCAAGGACCGTCCACCCAAACCATCCACTCGTGTTGCGCTGTACCTCAGGCATGCCAGATCCTCCAAAGGTGTTCGCTGTCCCGATCTCCGAGTTTACTCTCGATTGTCAAAACCGTCAGCTACAACGTGGTGCATGCCCCTCTGCGTCAATAGGCTCGAACCAAGTTCGAAGCTTGCCCAGATCTCCTAGACGTCTTCCCATTCCTCCAATCTATGCTTCACCCTCGACATCCTCTTCATCAATTCCGTCCTCGTCATCATCGGGGCTATCATTACCCACTCCTCCGCATCCAACCCCGGGCCGCTCATAGTTCGTCCTCATGCCTTGAGAAGTTTCTGTACCACTGATCCCTCGTGGTTTCTTTCCAGTCCCGTCCGCCCCCTTCCAAAAATGCCAAATTCTGTCCCGGCTCTTCCTGAGAACCCAAAACACAGATATCATGCGCGTATTGACGAATGGTCGTCACATCCCACGAATTCATCAACCTCCACGACATCAACTATCGTGCCACAACCAACGGTGGACATCGAGGGGATTCGCCGTGGAAATTTGTCCAAGCTTCGGCGACACTTGGGATATTCCATCCCTCCTGACCTTATTCCTCCCAGACTCGATCGAGACGAGGCATGTCCTGAGGAGGGATGTTGTGACCTTCCAGCTGCTCCGATGCCACCCAAGTGCTTCTTGAGGCTTACAGCATCCAAGTCTCCCATAGTGGAGAAGACTGTGGATGAAATGACAATTAGAAGGTACAGCCGCCGATGGTTACGGGAGAAGAAAGGGAGGCGGTGGGTAGAGGACGATTACAACATTATCATTCAGAGTCTGAGGACCCTTCGATAATTAGAATTATGTTTATCAAATGGCGGAGTTTGAAAATAGGTCCTTGCCGTGTCGGCCGCCGTCATCACTCACTCACCTCACTCTCTTTCGCTCTCTCTTCAGCATAATGTCCAGCAGAGCAGGCGGCCTCTATGGAGGCATTCAATTCTCTTCCGCATCGCCCTTTCTCTCCTCCAATCAACCAGAACAACCATCGTTTACACATTCCACCCAACAAGATGTCCCTGTCGTCAGTGCTCCAACCACGCAGTCAGAGCCTACACACACTGCCGATGAAACGGACGCTGCGAACCAAGAAACACCCGCAGCGTTCGGCAAAGCAACAGCTGGTACCTAATCTTACTGCTGCCAAAGTTACCTTTTGAGCACCATTATTGAAACTTTGTTCCGCCTAATCCGAAGGATGGTCCGCGTCCCTTGCCTTTGCACCCGTCAAGCGCAAACCCAAGCCACCAACTAACAAGCCTCCCAATGCTGCCGCACTTGCAGCGTTCTCTCAGGTCGGCGTGATCAGCGCCCCTCCAACGACCATTTCGGCTACTGCCGTCGTCGCTGCCCCTCCAACTCTCGTTGACGTATCCGTACCAGCAACGGCAGGACTGACCCTTATGTCTGGTCCTGCCCCTAGTCACAAGTCGGGTTGGGGAAAGAAGGTCAAACCCCCGTCAATGGTGTTAGACGATGATGTCAATGGCTTCCGAGGAAATGCGAAACGTAAAAGTGGCGGTGGCAAGAAAAACAAAAAGGTGCGCATAGTCATTTTATCGTACTATTCCACAAATAATGTCATCTAGAGTAAGAATATGCAACAACCGACAATGTGGGACCCTTCCGAACTCTACGACCCAACCCGGCCGAATGATTACAATGAATACAAGGTGTGGAAACACCGAGAACATGAA
Organism: Russula virescens; assembly: GCA_003316435.1. NCBI lineage: Eukaryota > Fungi > Basidiomycota > Agaricomycetes > Russulales > Russulaceae > Russula > Russula virescens. The sequence goes on along the minus strand of QFEY01003302.1, from coordinate 42,829 downwards.
GAAAGGGTGGAGCGTCTTGCTAAGGAGCGTCGCATGGAAGCTCAAAAGCGCCTCCGACGCAGCAGCTCTCGAAGTGATTATACTGAAAGTGAACCGGAAGACGCTCGTCCAAGGAAGACAGGTACCTACCTCACAGAGCCTATCACTTGGACGCGCCTCACAGTTCTCCTGAAGGTCGATTTGGAGAGCATGACGATCGTTGGTCTCGTGAAGATGACGAATACCCCCAAGGCAGCATCGGTAATTCGACCGTCACTCGATCAGCTCCCCCCGATATGCACCTAAGTGGGGAGGACGCTTACCAGCGCCGTCTTGCTATGTCCACCGGCTTCAGGCCGGCATCGCAGACTACGTCCTCGACCTCGATGACCATCGCTGATGATGCTGATGCCTCGGCTGCCTTACCGTCTCCGGCTTCTCTTGCCAGAGCTGAAACGGGAGAAGACGCTTACCTTCGACGCGTTGCTATGTCGCACGGCCCACCACCGTCACAACCGCCCCCAAGCACAGGTGACGAAGCGTACCAGCAACGTGAAGCGCTCTCGAGCCCGAGCCCGCAACCGCCACCGCTTCCACCGCAAATCCAACAGGAACATCCTGAATCACCCTCGGACCAATCGGGATATAACCCATTTGCACCCCAGTCGGCACCACCGCCACCTCCCTCCATTCCGAGTGTTCCATCAGCAGTCAACACAACCTCAGACTTTGAGGAACGTGTGCGCAACAGCCGAAACACGGCGGCGGCCATTGCTGCCCGATTCAGTGCGCTTGCTCGTCCTGGAGAAGGCAAGGATTTATCAGACTCTGTACCCGAAGAAAGTGACCCTGAACTTTCTACGCGGTATACTTCATAACCCTTTTGTCTGCCGTGCGGTCCTTATATTTTGATGTCCAGACCTGAACCACAAGGCTTCGCTGCCCGTCTCATGGCAAAGTGGGGACACAAAGAGGGGCAGGGTTTAGGTGCCGACGGGAGTGGTATGCTACACGCACTTGCTGTTGAGCAGGTAAAAGGTGGGAAGGGCCCGTCCGGCAAGGGAAAGGGAAAGGGCTCTGGCCGTGGTCGCATCATCGATGCAGGCGCCGATGCTCGCGCAAAAGCGGAAGCAGAAAAATTTGGCGAACCGAGTCGGGTTATTGTGCTTACGAACATGGTTGGGCTGGAGGATGCGAATGATCCAGATCTTCCAGCAGACGTCGGTTCGTAACTGCTTTTCGCCTCATGCTTGGTGGGCCTTTGCTGATGATCACGGACTTGAAGGTGATGAATGCTCGAAGAACGGTACAGTTGAGCGCGTCATTGTGCATGTTGTGCAACCTCCACCTCAAGATGAAGCAGATGCGGTGCGCATCTTCGTGCGATTCGCTGGCCCCGCAGGCGCGTGGAAGACAGTGCGCGAGCTTGACGGGCGGTTCTTTGGTGGCCGCACGGCTCGTGCTCGATATTTTTCGGAATCTTTGTACAACCGATTCGCTTTTGACGAACCATTGTCATAGATTTTGTTTTCTTCGAGCATGGGTCCCGATATACGAATGGTTATAATACTAGGACTTGTAGGTTGTGTTCGACGCCTTCGTACTCGGCTTAATTTCATCTTGATTTGGTTAAATGTCCCGAGGATTTTCCTGAATGTGACGCTTCATTCCTTGGCAATTGGGCAAGCAGGCTCTGCCGTCCATGCCAAATGCCAAGAGTGCGACTGGACACATTCGTAGGTCCTAACAAAGGTTGATACGAAAAGATACGAAAGGGCTGCCATGTTCTAAACATTTTTACTTAATCCGGGCCAATGCCCTGCTCTTCAGTAGCTTTACTTCTCGATCTCGGTTCATCAACAACTCCGTGGTCCTTCGCCTATGTACAGGTACTATTGCCATGGGGGAACTCCGCATAAGTCCGCTGTCACTACCAAGAACCGAACCAATAGTACTGAATCCTAACCGGGCGAATCGCGTCCACCTATCAATCAAGGGTCGGTCGAACCTCATCTGTGGGCTGGGCTCACTTCGCTGGTGCTACGCACATTGTAAGGCTAGCGCAGCTTGACAACAAGTATGGCCCAGTAGATGACATCCGCCTGCTCCATATATCAACAAGGCTTGTCATGGCTACCTTTTTCATGCCAACCGTCCTCTGATTCTCCGGAAGATGTACTTTTTCATTCACCTAGCTACTATGGTCGGGGAGTAATGGCCATGGTACTACTTTTAGCAGGGTAAAAGGTCATCCAGTATCTCGGTGCCCACACATGGGCAAGAGCAGCCCTAGGTCTACCAGAATCTCCCTACGATGAGAGTGATTTCTTCATCATTTATCATGAAAAGTCCAATGCAGTTGTGAGGGTGATCGACAAATATCAAATACCATTTCAGTATACCCTTACCCTCATTGTTGATCATGGTCATCAGAACACTGGGCCATCATGATGATTCACTCCTGCACATCTAGTAGTCTACCCTCAATCGCCCTTACACACATGATTATCTTTTTTTGACATGACTAGCAACTCCGGTCAATACGTCCATTCTACCCACTGCATCAAAAATATTAAGGGACGAAGGGGCATCTGATGACGAGTTACCTATCCCCTCGTGTTGTTACCTTTGCCAGGTACTGTATCGTCATTGTTCTATGTGACCCTGAGTCAGGGTCTTGGCGGGCTGCTCGGAACAAAAATACATCGATGAAGCCTCGTGAAACTTTCATTTGCGTGATATAACGAGTGATAAAGGAGTACTACAATGCCAGAAACGGTCACCCCTAAATCATTCCGTCGTTCCCTTGCCTCAATAGACGCGCTTGAACGGTGGCACGGATTTGCACTCATTTTCATCGAGCGTATTCGCAATGACGCCTCGGTACTTGATGTCAACATCTGGCAAAGCAGCATCGTGTTGCCACGTCAGTGTGTGTTTCATCCAGTTATCGTCATCACGCTTTGCGCATCAACCATGTCAGATTTACTGGTCTGCAATGAACAAGCTAGACATCTCACTTCGGGATAGTCCTCGCGAGCATGGGCACCACGTGATTCTTTGCGTGCGGCCGCAGCAGTAATAGTCTGGACAGCATTCTGCAGAATGTTCCGTAGTTCAAGAGTTTCAACAAGATCCCTGTGGTGTCACCACTGTCAGCCACCACACCATCATAGGAAAAAAATCATGAAGACGCACGAATTCCAGATCATGCTCCGGTCCTTGATACCAACTTTATCAAAGCTCTTGTAGATATCGCGTATCTTCGTGACGCCCTCGTCGAGAGTGTTCTGAGTGCGGAATACGGCTGCGTCTGCTTGCATTGCTTTCTGCATTGCAAGCCTGACCTTAGCCGTTGGCTCCGGACCATCCGCATTGCGAATCTTGTCGAGGAAAGCAATACTTTCAAGGCCAGACTCCTCAGGGATGGCCTTGTGAGACTTCCCAGGGGTGAGAGTTTCCTTAATGTGGTGAGCACATGCACGTCCAAACACGACGATGTCGAGTAGGGAATTGGCACCAAGACGATTCGCTCCGTGAACGGAAACACAAGCAGCCTCGCCCGCGGCGTATAGGCCAGGAACAATCTTGTCCTTTCCGTCCTTATCGACGGTGATCACTTCACCCGTATACCGGGTAGGAATACCGCCCACTAAAGGCAACTGTTAGTAGGAAACTTCCTTGTTGGCCAGACACGTACTGTTGTAGTGAACAGTAGGCAATACAGGAATCGGCTCCTTAGTGACATCGACGCCTGAGAAGATGGCTGCCGTCTCGGAGATCCCAGGGAGACGCTCGCGCAGGACCTCAGGGGGTAAGTGACTGAGTTGGAGGTAGAGATGGTCCTTGTCCGGACCAACACCACGACCCTCGCGGATCTCAATGGTCATTGAACGTGAGACAACGTCGCGCGACGCAAGGTCCTTCGCAGTAGGTGCATAGCGCTCCATGAAGCGTTCACCTTCTGAGTTGAGGAGGTAACCACCCTCACCACGAGAACCTTCATTCCCCTGAGTAACGAGTGTGGAGAGATTACATGGTTTGCTCACCCTCAGTAATCAGGCATCCTGCACCGTAGATACCGGTCGGATGGAATTGCACGAATTCAAGATCTTGCAATGGTAGCCCTGCACGCGCAACCATGGCATTACCATCGCCAGAGCACGTGTGCGCGCTGGTGCAACTAAAGTACGCCCGTCCATACCCGCCAGTTGCGAGGACTGTCTTGTGCGCGCGGAAGCGGTGGAGAGTACCATCTTCCATGTTGAGCGCAATAACGCCGACACATTCGCCATCTTGCATGATGAGGTCGAGCGCAAAGTATTCGATGAAAAAGTTGGTATTGTGACGCAAAGATTGGCCATAGAGTGTGTGTAGTAACGCATGGCCAGTGCGGTCAGCCGCAGCGGCGCAGCGGTAGGCCTGTCCACCCTTCCCGTACTTGAGCGACTGACCACCGAAGGCACGCTGATAGATTTTGCCCTCCTTGGTACGAGAGAATGGCACGCCGAAGTGCTCAAGCTAGAAGGAAACGTCGTGACAATACACACTCTGAGAAAGGAAAGTAGAAAGTCAGGGGCAGCCTACCTCAACGACAGTCCTCGGGGCCTCACGGGTCATATAGTGGATTGCGTCCTGGTCGCCGAGCCAATCTGAACCTTTGACCTGTAATATATGTCAATACGTGTAGACGAGGAAACGAGTTCATCCCGAAACTGGTCTCACCGTGTCGTACATATGCCAACGCCAGTCATCCTCGGTCATGTTCTTGCAGGAAGTGAGTAAAACTCCTGCATATATAGTTAGACTTACGCACCCCAAGAGCAGCGTTGATACCGCCCTGGACATCATGTTGAGTAAATGAGTGGGAGCGAACGAACGGTTGGGCGGCTAGAAACTGACCTGAGCAGCGACTGTGTGGCTTCTCGTTGGGAACAGTTTGGTGATGCAGGCAGTATTGAAGCCCGCCTCTGCGAGACCAAAAGCGGCTCGTAGACCCGCACCCCCCGCACCGCTGATGAAACAAGCGTTAGACTCATGGCAGAACACACGTCGCGCTCGGTGCAACACCAAAAAACGGTTGGAAAATAACTTACACGACGATGGCATCATACTCGTGTTCAATGAGTGGATATTTACCAGAAGACCATGGCTACCGCACGGTCAACACAAACTCAACCACCGAGGTTCAATACGGAGATGGGTTGGTTGCCTACCTTGACCTCCTGTGCCTTGACAGGGCTGGTGGCTACGACTCTACGCGCGGGGGTGGAAGAGTGGAAGGTACGACGCTGGATAAATGTCCTTGAGAGCGGTTTTCTAAACATTTGAGAGGGTGTCCGACTATGGTCGATGAGCAGGTAATGTACGTCTTTTGAGGAGGAGGGGCGAAGAGCGCCTTCGGCTTTCGGAGTTCGGGAAATCACCCGGAACAAGTCTCCTGACCAATCAGAATCCGTGTAATTCACCCTGTACAGTACATCCAACATTCTATCAGCTACAGTATTATTCTACGGTACTACACCTAAGGGATCGTGGAGACGCGAGGGCGGTGTCTGGCTGGACGGTGAACTCTGCACCGCCGCCATAGGTGGTGTAAATGTGGTTGATGCCCTTGGTAATGGAGCTAATGACGGCACCTCCGCTGAAAACCCGCTCGGTAGAGAAGAAAAGCTTGACCGCGTATGGTTCCACGGTGCGTTTGGCTTGCTCACTTGACCAGGAGGCGTGGCAACAAGTACAGGTGCCTTCGAACCCTTCGACACGCTAAGGCGGGGCGAATCGAACGACGAACTTGATGACGGTAGTGGCGAATGTGAGGCAACTGTCCTTGGCCGTGGTACATTCGTGGGTTGTACTGGCGCTGCAGGCATTGATACCGGAGGAGGTGAGATGATAGCCCTATCGAAAGACGACCTTGGCTCATCTGTCGACGTGGCGACCTGTTCTGGTTTCTCTTGCTGCGCCAATCGCCGCTTCTTGAAGTCCTCCTCCCTCATCAGTCTCTCCTCATCCACGTCCGTACTCCCGCTAAGGAGGACGTCGCGTACATATGCTAGAGCCTCGAGCGCTTCGCGCTTACTCTCCCTCACTTTTTTGACCCGCTCTTCTGACTGATCAGCATCTTCGTCGAGTAGTAGCGTATCAACGATCCAGCTGACAGAAGCACCAAGCGTGCGCTGTAGTGAGCGTAGTTGAGCGACATCGCGTTCCACCTCGAAGCGCGTGCGGGGTTCCCACGGCGGACGTGCTTCCGGAGGACGTTCATCCATGAGCGGATATGCGGAAGATGTGACTCCATGTGCTGGTGGCATGCGTACGAGGTTCGCCGTAAGGTCAGGTAGATTTCTCTACCATCCAAAAATTGTCAGCTGCCATGTCAAAAACAAGTGCAAAGCGTACCTTTATTTCGGATACAGCATTCATGAACGTTTTGTTGATGCCCAACGCTTCTCCACGGTCTAGCAAGCCCTTTGCAAAGTCAGGTAAGTTCAATTGATTGTTAGCTGTCCGCCCTAGTGATCCACGATTACTGAGCCCCGACTCCGGCGGGGCTGGACGAGTTTCTGATGCACTTTTTCGTCGCCCACTGAGATGTTCGCCTCCTCTCCTGCGAGACGGTGGGGGTGGTGACTCTGGTACTTCGATGGGGAGATTGAATAGGTTGTGGTTCTCGAAAACTATAGATGCGCCGACAGCAGGTGTGGGCGACATTTGAAGGGTCAAGGCCTGTCGTACAAGTAGTGCGGTGTGATGAGGCGCTGTCGAGGGGGTAGATTCCATGGGTAGGTTGGAAGAGTAGCGAAGCAGGTGAGTCAGTTGTCCACTATAGTCTGAGGGTATCACTGCGTAATTTGTGAGCTTATGCCAACAATCATACGAATAACGCACGTAGATTCCGTATCCGAAGGAGCATGGCCACGCATATCCAGAGCGCGATCTCTAGTGAAGGGTCCACTGCGAATATCCCATCCCATAACACCATGGCGTCGTGCATGTTAAATTCCCTTGTGAACAGTACACGCAACCATCGACTGTGCACCCGTTCAAGCCGTGGGTCAGTCCAGGGTAGAAGCTGGGAACAGGAGAAAGGCTCACATTCCATACATCTGGGGCTCTATCCCCTCAGCCTGCATCCGCCCCCACAGAACGGGATCAATGCTCTTGAGTAGGTCCTTCTGTACGCGGTTGCATGCCTGAAGGATCGGCGTAACGTATGGCTCTATGCCACCGTGCCCATTCAGGTGCACTAGGCCCGCTACTGCTGGTACCTGCTGTTGTGGGGCTTCGCGCCACTCAAACCATCGCCCTGCACCAACCATTACGCGGTCGAAGAGAGCCCATGCATCCGCTACTACCCATTTGCGTGAGCAAAGCTCAGAAAGGTCGTTCGGGTCGGGCGTATCAGGTAGCGAGTCATAGTCTACAGCATAATAGAGTGGCGCCAGGAGTTCATGCATGCCTTGCCGGTAGCCGACATCCGGGTGCAACACGGCATAGAGAAAGAGGATTGAAGCGAGCTCGGACTGAACCACAGACGAGCGGTAGTAGGCAATGTCTGGAAAACTGGGTAAAGGTGACGATGAAGGCAGGGGGTTGAGT
>QFEY01003302.1:0-35238 GCA_003316435.1 Russula virescens | reverse complement strand
GGGGGTTACATTATGAGATATGGGCAGAAGGAAGGGAATATGTGAGGTGGACTTAACGGGACTTACGTACGCTCCACGTCTTGAGCGATTGTCCTACGCAGTTCAACTGCTGCAAACCATTCCCTCCATGGATTCTAATGGAAATAGTTAGAACTTTCATGCGAGTTCATCCAAGCGATCGAGTGGTGCACAGACCTCATCATGAAGGCTAAGAGGGTTATTTCGCTCTAAATTTCCAGGTTGCAGTGTGCGCGCAGGCAGCTTCTCGCCACCAGGTGCGATAAACCCATCTTCGTAGCTTCCGTCCGGAGCTCGCATCTTCTCGAGTAGCAATGTCGTAAATTGTTTGCGCGATTCATCCATGCTGCGTCTGTATGCAGCCGGATCTGGGGGCAATTCAGACTGAGGGTAGATAGGATCAACTGGGGTAAGAAAGATCTATGTATCAAGGTGTCGGTGGATGCTAGTTTGAAGAGGGCAGGAGAAAATGGGGAACACTATACCTTCCATGCCAGACTGCGACCTGGGACGCCAGTGGATGCAAAGTCGGACGTTATGTCAAACAACTTCCCTCCGAGAGCGGCGTCCTTGAGCTTGGAGAGGTTCAAGCCGGAGTGGAAGAGATGGTCATATGCGCTCCTGCCATGAACATCAGCCAACACTCAAGTATACGGCAGGCTATTGGCGAACTGGACCGCTGCATGTGATGGGCGGGTAAGGGCTCCTACTCCCTTATCTCGCGCTGCCATTCTGCTTCCGAGGATGAGATCTTCAGAGACGGTGCTGCACGGCGACAATGACCCGTGGCGAGTGGTTACAAAGCCTGCCTTGATTGAGTTTAGCGGGCTTCTTTCAGGTGGACCACGTGATCTCCTCACAAAACGGAATGCAGCGCAGTCCTAGAGCAGTCGTATGATAAAATGAAACACAAGCCAATATATGGGCATAACGGGGATCAGAGTTCGATATAAAAGCAGCGAATTACCCTCTTTAGCTTACACAGTAGGGATCAATGGTACAGCCATCGCAGCTATCAAAAATTCCACAGGATATCAAAACCATATCGATACAGAGAAACTCGTTTCCTCGCTTCTCATGGCATGCCACCAACCCGGAGGAAAGAATAGGACATCCCCCGGCTCAAGTGTCGCGCTCATTGCCTCAGGCACTGCGTCCCGCCAGAATAAGGGGAATTCGTCCTTATTGTGATCAGAGAATACGTCAACCTGTGCCGTATTGGTCATGGAGGGCGCTAGTAAATTCGCGGCCGGGTTGCGTGTGCGTTCCGTGTCTGACGCTGTTGATGGCGGGGAATACGGATACATAGCTTTTGTAACTCCCAACGCAGGTGGCGCCAGCCAGATTGTCTTACGACCAACGACCTGAGCTTTGGGTATGTAAGCACGGCATTGCGCGTAGAGCAAGATTATGAACCGGAATACTAGGAGATGGGCGCTTACTGTAGAAGTTGAAAAATGGATCCTGGGCGCCACGCTGATAAAAAAACTCTCAACTTCGCATGAGAATAGGGCATACCGTATGCGCCGGTGATACGGTCCCTGCGGGACCTAACCATGCGTTCAGCACCAGTTCTTCCTCATTATTTGGCGGCCTATATAAGGGATATGTGGCTGGCGCTTGTGGGGCAGTAAAGACATAGTCAGGAATAAGGATGTCCTCTCGCAATGCGCGAAATTGAGAAAGGAGGTTGTGCTGTGCCAGATATAGGATCGTCTGCGAACGAGTTGGGTCCTCAAGGGCATGAAGGAAATCATCCCAGGGCATCATTTGCTGGGTCCAATCATCAGTACGGTAATCTTTCCCTACCTCCACCGGCACTACCCGGCCACGTCCAGCCACAGAACGTAGATAGTCGATTGAGCGCCACGGATGCTCATTCATGGCAGGCCAGTCTGATGCAAATCCAGATAAAATAAATGGCTTATCGAGCAGCTCGCGGCGGAACACAGACAACGATGGTGTGTCCGTTAGCCGAAGGATGGACCTAAATGAAGTTTGAAGGACGGGTGAATGAGTGGAGGGAGACTTGGTCGGGCGAGTCGCAGGTTTTGGTGTGTAATGAAAAGGCTTTCGGGGTAGGTGCTCGGCCTGTGTTCTCTGTATGAGGTCGTGGATGAGTGTTTGCACGCCTTGGCCGGGGGCGCCCGCAATTATCAGGGCATGATCGAGGCGCTCGACACAAGACATTGCGATTTCCTCGCTAAGCGCCTGCGGAGATGTAAGATCCATCAAAGAACGCAGTATGTTCGCGTCAGAATAGAGTCTACGCCATTGAAATTGATCGGCGGCGCCAGAAGCGAGAAGGCTGATATAAGCTTGTTTAACGAGTTGGTCCAGCTCCCGAGAGGAGTCAAGCCCAGGGCTCGAATCGATGATACAGTTGACGGCATTCTGGAGCTTATTGACAGCACCTTCTCCGCAGATGGCGAGTTCTGTGAGGGAAAGTTACGAATAGCAAAGCGAAAAGGAAGGAAATTGCCTTTTGGGTAGGAGTGGGCGAGAATGTGGTGGAAGAAATCGTCCGCAAGCTGGCGTGCCCAGTGCATAAGCGTACGGCAGTTGCCCGCTGGCAGGCCGTTAAGTGGGATGAACGGAAGTAGATGGGACGACCAAAACGGGCGAGAAGTCAGGTCGACAAGTTGAAGATTGACGGCTAAGACAAATAAGGGAAATGAACTGTCACGCGATATTTACATTTTCGTCACACGCGCCAGTCAGCCGCGACTGATAAAAGGTCGCGGGCGGGTTCATGGGCCGTGAGAACCATCCCCAAAGCAAATCAATATTTTCTAGCCACAACTCGGCTCACCGGCCCGGTCCGATTACCTTCATTTTTACGTAATGTCTTCAAGGTTCGTGCTCCTTGCTTTGCCGTTCCGCTTGGCTGACCTTTTCAAAGGTTGGACCGGCTCCTCCTTTTACTCGACACAGGTTCATCAACCTCTGTGAGGACAACTGCCGCCAAACAACTAGCCCAACTTGCAGCCAAGAGCGTGATTTCAGATGTTGCCCTCGAGGACGACGTCAAAGCCCATCGCCATCACCAACCTCTCGGGGATCCATCCGGATGGACTGAGCTAATGGCAGTAATAGCGAGGGTTTGTGAATATCGTGACATATCGCGTGCCCCCCTGACGTCCGCGTTTGCTCTGCAGGTTCTCCCTTATCTTCATTCCCGATCCCACGAAACGCGGTCAGCCGCGTCCAATGCACTTTCTCAGATATTCACACTGGTTCCCGTCTGGCACCCCTTCCAAGAAGGTGGTGCCGCTTCTGTTGTTGTTTCCTCACCTGTTTCTCCCCCGGAGTTCCCCATGCTCTCTGTCGAAGAACTGGTGCAGAAGGGGACCCTTCTCCTTGCATCTTCTGGCAAGGAATTCACCAAACCAAACGGCATCCTATCGTCATCCAATGAAGTCAAGAAGGCACGGAAAGAAGCGATGGGTCGTCTTGGACTTGATTTCCTCGACAACTTTGGCGCAAACGATGACATGGATTTGGATAAGGAGTTAGCAGCCGGAAGCGAACCTGATGCTCAAGGACCGGAAGAGGCAGAGACCACGATGGATTCAGACCCTCACCCTGTATCAGTGGGCCTCTCTCTCGACGTCGCCGCGAAACCGAAGAAAAGGTCTCCATCTCCACGCTCAAAGTCTACGACCCCTGTCGCTCCCTCACCGTCAGCCCCGGCCATTCCCCAGCCAGATAATGACCTGAGTGGTCTTTCCGCCCGTGAGCGCAATCGCTTAAAGCGCAAGCGCAAGCAAGGTAACACGGCGTTCGTGCAAGCTCCTCCGCCGACCTCAAGTTCTAAATTTCAAGCCACCATGGCTGGCGGGTCTAATAAGTGAGTTTTAGTCAGAGCTACAATTTATGCAATTCTCATTCATATATCGCAGGGCACGGTTAGTCTCCGCAGAAGACCAACCAACCCCGCCTTCGAGAGTCGAAAGCCCGACAGCACCTGAGAAAGTCATCATTGATCCCTCCAAAGGAGGCGCAGTTTCTCCCAAGACGTCTCAGCAGTCTCAGGCTCTCGAGGTCGAACCAGGCCATTGGGTATGGGATGGCCTAGTTAAAATTTTGGAGATCGATCTCTTCAGTCCGGCCTGGGAGGTTCGACATGGTGCCGCCATGGCTCTCCGTGAGCTCCTCAAAGCACAGGGTAAATACAGTGGCACAAAAGGTTCGATCCATTTTTTTGGTGCTTACACACTGTAACTTACTTTGTTGCAGTCAGCGCTTCGTTTGCCGAAAACGATGAAGGCCATGAGCGATGGTGTAACGCGCTTGCCGCGAAACTACTCTGCATCTTCATTCTTGACAGGTTTGGGGACTTTGTCTCGGATCAAGTTGTCGCACCTGTACGCGAAACCGTTTCCCAGACACTTGCTTCGTTGCTACTGCACATGCCACGCCGCTCCGTTCTGCATGTGCATTCAGTTCTGCTGCAGATGATACGTCAAGATTTCATACTTCCTACTGGCGCGAACGTCCCTGGCAAGGAAAGGAGTCATATCTGGGAAGTACGACATGCTGGACTTCTGGGGATCAAGTATGAGGTTGCTGTACGAAGTGATGTAGTTGAGGCAGAGACGACCAGCGAGGAAGTCAAAGCAGATATTAACGTTGCAGACGAGATCGACGTCGTAGCAGGGCTTCCTGTCAAGGTTGAAAATGTGGATGGAGGTGTAGGCAAAGCCGATGGTTTAGACGTGAAAATGGAGGATATTCAAGAGAACGGCGTCAAGACTGAAACTCTTCCAGGACCTCGGCATATCTTGCAAGACGTGGTTGACGCTGCAGTGCTAGGGCAAGTGGAGCTTTTACTTTTGGTCACTTATGTTCAGTAATCGTTGGCATATAGGCTTGGTGACCGCGATGACGACGTCCGCTCTGTAGCGGCCTCTTGTCTAATCCCCGTGGCTACTCACCTCGTCCGGCAATTACCAGCATGCCTAAGTCTTGTATTAGCCGTCCTGTGGAATTGCCTCGGCGACATGAAGGACGACCTGAGTTCAAGTGTTGGTGCCGTCATGGATTTACTCGGTAATCACCTTTCTCGTTTGGCAAAGCCCGACATTCATATCTTCCAGGGAAACTTGTCTCCTACGACGAAGTGATCGAAATATTGGGCAATAATTCAGTTTCGTGAGTCCCCCTATCGCCCACACACACAGTCCAGAATTTACGTTTGACCCTCAGGTTGCCACTCGCTGATCTTGCTCCCAAGCTCTTCCCATTCTTCCGACATACGATACCTACAGTTCGGCTCGCCGTCGTCGAGACCCTTCACTCCTTTATGAATGTTGCCTCCCTCCCAAAGGACTGGGTTACAACTCCACTTCTTCGCCTCCTCTTTCAGAATCTCGTTGTTGAGGAACGCGCTGACATACGTGACGCAACCGTCGCTGCCTGGAATACTGCAATCGATCTTTTGCACTCGCGGCCTGGTTGGATGGAGTCAGTCATTGCTTCGCCACAGTTGCTTGAGTGGTTTGAGACAATGATGACACCAATGGGGTCACAGCTAGATGCATCCGGGTTTTTTGATCCATTGTCTTCTGAAAATGGCCCACAGGTGGTGGCAGAGCGGCATAATGTGGACAAAAATATGCTTGCCCAAGATCTTACTCTTGTCTCGCCGGATACTGTGTGGAGAGCCCGAATCGCCGCTGCAACTGCCATGGCATATCTTGTTGCGTCCTGGAATTCATCCGTACGTTCTGATATATCTACAGGGAGATAAAATCTGATCGAAATCACAGGCACATGGCGTGGATAGCGTTTTCCAATCAATCCTTCTTCACTATGTGGATTCTAGCAGTATGCTGCAAAAAGTTCTCGCTGCCATTGTCATCGAAGAGTGGGCAAAACGTTATGATGTAGAGTCTTCCCCCTCAAAACGCGCGCCACTCATTGAAGTGTCCAACCTCGCCCGTGAAATGAGTAATCGTACATTGGTGTGGTTGCAAAGTGAACCTCCTGCTGCATATCACGAGATGGCACTCACTCTTGCACGGATCCATGGAGAGTGCACAAACCTCCTACAAAGTTTCGCCTTCGACTGCAAAATTCCTTGGAACGAAATCCCAACTCTCGGTACTGAGATCGATCTCACGGGCTCTAAGCAGGGTGGTTTCTCGCTAGCATCTGCTGAAGCGGCTGTCGAAGGGGATTACGCTAGACTCAAAGATCGATTAGGTAAAGCAAAGAAGCGGGAGCTTTCTGTTATAGCAGAGAAGCGCAAGACAGTATTGTCCAGTATCGAACGGTATAAGGAAGTCAAGACACAGAATGATATTCGTGTCTGTGCTGCCTTTGCTGCGGCGTATGTGGCGCTTAAAAATACCCCGGACAAAGTCAGTCCAATCGTAAAAGGTGTAATGAATGGAATCAAGGTGCGCTTTGTTTCAGCATACTGCATTATCTTCGACTTATTCCTGTCCTCGTAGAATGAGGAAAACTTGGATCTTCAAACACGCTCAGCAGTTGCTGTCTCGTCCTTCATTGACTTCTGCGCACTTCACGGCCTTTCCCAACCTCCGGACAAGATCGTAAAGAACCTCTGCACCTTCTTATGTCAGGACGTTGAGCGGACGCCGACTTTTGCTTACCACAAGAAGCACCTTTCTGGCATCCTGTCCTTCCAGAAGGCGTCGAAAGCATCCGAAAATGGTGTAATGGAAGATAACAAAGCTGAAAGCAGAGAGAAGGCGCGCTTGTCACGACGTGGTGCTGGGTTGGCCTTCGTTGAACTGTCCACTAAGTTCAGGGAGAAGCTCCTGGAGACAATTCCAAACATGTGGCATTCAATGGCTGGAGGTATCCTTGTTGCCTGTTCAACCGGTACGCATATCTTAGGTCAGCCATAGCTATTCAGTCTCATCTTTTGCAGAGACACCAGATTCTGCGGACGAACTAATAAGTCGGCAACATGGGCAGGATGTCATTGACTCTCTTAGTGTTCTGGAGGCTGTAGTGCCGACTCTCCACCAAGACCTGTGGCCAAAAGTACAAGAGCTCTTCCCCATGATCGTTATGGCCCTCAGAAGCCGCTTTGCTATCATACGGCAATCCGCTGCCCGGTGCTTTGCTGCTGTTTGCGACGTGATGACGGTAGATGCTATGCGCTTCGTCATCGAGATGGTTCTACCATTCCTAGGCGACACCCTTATAGACTCAAATCGGCAAGGCGCTACAGAGGTTGTATTTAGTACGTGTCTCTACCATTCAACGAACGTTATTTAATAGCGCCCTGCCTTTCAGACGTTGTTCAGAGGTTGGATCATAAGGCATTACCCTATGTTATCTTTTTAGTAGTTCCGATCTTAGGACGCATGAGCGATCTGGATGACGACATCCGCTCAACAGCCACGAACACGTTTGCATCGCTTGTGAAGATGGTCCCTCTTGAGGTAAGACGGTGTTGTCATCTTCATAGGCATGCTGGTTAATTCTACTTAGGCTGGTCTGCCGGACCCTGTTGGCTTCCCAGAAGATCTTCTAAAGCGACGCGAGGAAGAGCGACAATTCTTGACACAACTTCTTGATGGCAGCAAAGTCGAAATGTACTGCATTCCGGTAAAGATCAAGGCAGAACTACGGAAATATCAACAAGAAGGCGTGAACTGGCTTGCATTTCTCGCTAAATACCATCTTCACGGTATTCTTTGTGATGGTGGGTTGTTCAGTCTGTTGAGAGCATTAGACTGATTTCGAGATTAGATATGGGCCTTGGGAAGACACTACAGTCTATTTGTATCCTCGCCAGCAAGCACTTCGAACGGGCTAAGAAGTACAAAGAAACACAATCGCCGGATGCCGTTCATTTACCCTCACTCATAGTCTGTCCCCCCACATTAACTGGTCACTGGTACTACGAGATCCTCAAGTATGCGGATAATCTGCGACCTATCATGTTTGTCGGCAATGCCCGAGAACGTCAACGGCTTGTACCAAAGCTGAGAAAGCACGATGTCGTGATCACGTCGTATGAAGTTGTCCGCAACGAGGTCGCTACTCTAGAGGAATTCAACTGGCATTACTGCATCCTTGATGAAGGTCATGTCATCAAGAACGCGAAGACTAAACTCACCAAGGCCGTCAAATGCATTCGTGCGGATCACCGCCTCATACTTTCCGGTACACCCATCCAAAACAATGTCCTGGAGCTTTGGAGTTTATTTGACTTCCTAATGCCTGGTTTCCTGGGCTCTGAATCCTCTTTCAACGAGCGGTTTGGAAAGCCCATCCTCTCCAATCGAGACGGCAAATCGAAGAATAGCGAAGCCGGTATGTACCCGTGCAAGTAGATTCTCTGGTGTACTTTATTGAGATATGTATGCCTTCAGCTGCGTTGGCTTTGGAGGCGTTGCATAAACAAGTCTTACCTTTCCTCCTCCGCCGGTTGAAAGAGGACGTTTTGAACGATCTTCCCCCCAAGATTATCCAGGACTACTTCTGCGAGCTGTCCGAGATACAAAAGTTCCTTTACGATGACTTTTCGATGTCACAGGCGAAGTTGACGGCAGAAAACGCTGTTAGGAGCGCAAAGCCTGGTGAACAGCAACATATCTTTCAATCGTTGCAATATTTGCGGAAATTATGCAATCATCCAGCCATGGTTCTCAAGACCGATGACGACATCAATGCTGCATTGCAAAGAGTTGGCCAGAAACCAGAAAAGATGAACCTGTTCGACATTAACCATGCTCCCAAGTTGCTCGCCCTGAGGTTCGTTACTGCCACGACTTCAAATGGATGCGTGATCGCTAATCGTTTTATAAATAACTTTAGACAACTTCTCATAGACTGCGGCATAGGCGGAACACCAGCACTTGCGAACACAAGCGACCTTGCCAAGAGTGAACTTGCTGATGCAGAACCGACATCATCATCCGCAGGGGCGTTCTCACAACATCGCGTCTTAATCTTCTGCCAGATGAAGCAAATGCTTGATATTGTCGAGAACATTCTTTTCAAGAAGCACATGCCCTCCGTTACTTACATGCGCCTTGATGGGAGCACGGATGCGAACAAGCGCCATGCCGTTGTCCAAACGTTTAACTCCGACCCTAGCATCGACTGTCTCCTTCTCACGACCCATGTTGGAGGGCTTGGCCTGACACTTACGGGCGCCGACACGGTCATCTTTGTGGAACACGATTGGAACCCGATGAAGGATCTTCAGGCCATGGACCGCGCTCAT
Source organism: Russula virescens (assembly GCA_003316435.1). Taxonomy (NCBI): domain Eukaryota; kingdom Fungi; phylum Basidiomycota; class Agaricomycetes; order Russulales; family Russulaceae; genus Russula; species Russula virescens. The sequence goes on along the minus strand of QFEY01003302.1, from coordinate 26,006 downwards.
CGTATAGGCCAAAAGAAAGTGGTTAATGTATATCGGCTAATCACGAAAGGAACTCTGGAAGAGAAGATTATGGGGTATGCCAAGCAATATTTTGTGTCGACGTGCGAAACTCATTTTTTTTATCAGTCTGCAGCGCTTCAAACTCAATATCGCAAACTCTGTCGTTACACAACAAAACTCGGGTTTGGCATCGATGGACACAGACCTAGTTTTGGACCTTTTCCGGCACACGACCACAGAGGATGAGAGATCCAGTGCGAAGGACATCGACCAGCAAGATACAACTCCTCCCAAACATGTTCTCAGTGGATTGGAGGACTTGCCAGCGGAAGAGGAGTACCACGAATTAGATCTTTCCTCCTACATGACGTCTATTGGTCGTTAACGCACTGTATTTTCTGTCATTATGTTTATTTGGCTGCAATTTTCCTTTTTCCACACGAACATTGACTGATCCGTAGATACCGACTCTTGTATTGCTATGCTCATTCTTAATCTACACAGAGTAGTGTATACGAAGTAAATCTGTACTGACAAGTAGACCGTCCTGTATCACCACGCAGTTTAGAATAAGAAGGTGGTTCTCGGCCTTCCTGCGCGCTGCGGGGCCTGAGCCAGACAGGTTTGGGAGGGTGAGACGACGAGCTGGCGCCTAATTTATGGTAGTCACATGATTAGGCATGCATCAAGCAATCCGACGGACTCGACCTTGCTGTACCCATATGACTTGTACATGTCGGCGCAAACGTACCGTCCTGGTGTGCCCATATCTCAACAGCATGAGGCATTCGCCCAAGTCATCACGGCGCTTTCGTTTGACCCCACCTCTGACACCCTTTGGTCGGGATCTAACTCAGGAAATGTCACGGCGTATTACACGCCCCAAGGCATGCGAGGGGTCTCCTTTCCTGTTGGAGGAGGCTTGGCGGTGAACAAAGTTGTCGCAGATGAGACTCAAGTTCGGGCTCAGGGTGTTGCAGGAGAAGGAATGGGTGCATGGAGCAAGGGAGGGGTCAATCGGTGGTATTACCGGTACGCATTGTGCTTGTGCGTTGACAGAAGAGGTGGATAACACCTTGCAGCCCATCTGCATCTGTCACGGCCTTCTCCAGCACGCTGAGCTCCTCAAAGACAGTCGCTGTTTCAACTGCGACTCCAGAGATCGCCCTGCTCAACACCACTACCGGAAGCGTGATAAGACAAGCAACCATACCTGCCGTCATCCGACAGCTTTACTTCACCCATTCTTACCTCCTCTCCGGTGACGCAGATGGGTTTTTGCGTTGTCATGATCACAGGACAGGGCTGCGAAGAGAAGGCAGCGCAGAAAACACCGTTAAGGCCCATGCTAGCGGAATGCAAGGTTTGCGGTCTAGCGGTAATTATGTCTATACCATTGGCTGGGGACTAAGGTGCGCAATTATCCTACTCCACGTTCTTTCATGTAACTAACCGACCCTAGGCAGTCGAGGCCGATCCCTGACCCTTTGGTCAAGATATACGACCTTCGGTCCATGAAGCCCTTGTCTCCCGTTCCGTTTCCCGCAGGCCCTGCCTTTATTGATCTATTGCCTAAGCGCTCTTCGAGTTTGGTGGTAACGTCGAATGAGGGGCTCGTCAATATCGTGGACACATCCAATCCATCGAGTGCAAATGAATTTTATCAGGTATTAATCATGACTCTAGTTGCCATCCACCTTACCCGACAATTTTTAGTTGGACACAGCCTTCATCAGTTCCGCAGCCGTCTCCCCTACCGGAGCATATATGGCTTTCGGAGACTCGGATGGAATGATCCATATCATGACAGCATCTGATGAGGGAATGCCCTTCAACGGATACGAAGGCCAGCCCGTTGAATGGGCGGACTCTTCTACAACGGTACCGGAAATTGAGTGGACTGATAGCACGTGAGTTTCACCTAAGTCTAATCCGGTACGCTGGGTCTTACCTGGTTTTAGGCCGCTGAATAGCGTCGGTATACCCTACTATAATACTCTACTCCTCTCTTCTTGGACTCCACAGCTGGAATCCGCAAAAGTCTCAACAGCGCCCATGAAAATTCCACAGTCAGTGCTTTCTGCCATTAAGACGAATGACGGCATTGCATACGCTCCCCTTCCGCGTGAGCTCAAAGGGCGTAGAAACATGATCACTGTTGCGACACCAAAGGATCAAGGCAGATTCAGGAGTGGAAAGCAGAGGAGCGACGTAAGTAATGTAATTGAGGGTTTTGACTACGTTTATGTTGTTTCGATAACATTTATGACAGCCGCAAGTGGAATTGATTGGGGCCAGTGAGAGCCCAGACGATGCCCCTCCTCGATATCGCAAGGTAGAGATCGAATATTCGAAGTTCGGTGTGGAGGATTTCGACTTTGCGTGAGACCCGTTTCTTGCCGAATTGCCAAAGGGTTCTGACTTCCCCTCTTTCCTGCAGCTTCTTCAACAAAACGGAATTTAGTGGCCTAGAAACACATATATTGAACTCATATACGAATTCCCTCCTCCAAGTTTTACATTATTGTCACCCGATTAGAATAGTCGCGAAGTCACACATCACCACACGCTGTCCAAACGAGCATTGTCTCCTTTGCGAGCTAGGGTTTGTAAGCCGCATGCTGGAAGATGCGAAGGGAACAAATTGCCAATCGAGTAATTTCTGTAAAACAGTTGGTGTTCTTGCGCAATGTAGGTTTTTACCGTTTATCAAACCATTTACCCTCCTAAGGCACCTTCTGGTAGCTGTCAATGCCATCGAGCTCATTGATTATGGCGGAGACTTGGCGGGGACAGACTATGCGCGTATGATCCAAATGTTCCACCGGTTCCTTTTGGATCATTTGTCCGCAGAAGACGAGTTAGACACCAATAATCACTCTCTGCTGCCTCCCGACCCGCCCTTCCCACAACGCACGGCAACTTCACCACCTATTACCCAGCTTCTTGGCATGTACAGCCGGAACGCTTTCACATGCACATATTGCAAGGGTACGAGGGAGAAAGAACAGATTACGTTCGTTATTGATCTCATCTACCCTCGAAAGGTTGATTGTGAACCACATATCATGTATTCTCGCTCACATAACCTCCCAGGATGTCGCTGGTCCCGAGGTCGACCTTGCCTCCGTCCTACAAGCCTCAGTTTTCCGGCAAATGAGCCACAAGGCAATTTGTCCCAACTGCAAGTCGGTGAGGACGTTCGATTCCAACCGCTTTGTCGCAATATCGGATTTGCCGCCGATTTTGGCTGTGAACGCAAATATGTCCAAGGAAGAAAGTCTCGGATGCTGGCTGGATACCCGCAAGCAGAGATTCTTGATGCCATCTGTTGAGCTGCATGTTCAGCCAGTTGGTGAAAGTGAAGAACTGTCATCTGTGACCTACAACTTGAGAGTCAGCGCTTCCTTTTCGTGATGAGCGGTCATGTTGATGACTTTCCAGGCTATCATAATTCAAGTGGTTGGCAAGGAAGGACATTCTCACCTTGTGGCCCTCATAAAAGGTTCATACTTTAATATGCTTCGTTGTACTATTGTCTAACCGAACGAGTTACAGTCCCAGAAGCGGAAGGTCAAGAAGGATTGCTGAGTCCGTGGTTCGTCTTCAACGACTTTTCGGTTCAGAACATCTCCGAGGAAGAGGCGTTGAGCTTCTCTGGAAAATGGAAGGTGCGGCATTTCTTTGTTGGAAGCACTCGTCCTTCAATTGTAATTCCATAGGTCCCTGCTATCTTGTATCTAGAGAGAGCCGACTGCCAGGGAAATTTCGATTACTCCGTGTTGTCTGATACCATTGATCCTTCGATCCTCAGTCAAGATACTTCAATATCTGTGTTCGTGTCTTTTCCATTTCTTTAAGCAATCCTCGTACGATCACAGTCACTAGGCACCGGGATGCCAGTCTGATCCAGCATGAGCCTCTGGAACCTAAAGAGCTACCGTCTCCCGGAACCCTTGTTTCGATCGACGCAGAATTTGTCCAGATGCAACAAGAGGAGACAGAGTATCGGTCTGACGGTACCAAGAAAGTTCTTCGGCCCGCTCGACTCAGTCTTGCTCGTGTCTCTGTTCTGCGGGGTGATGGCCCAAAGCAAGGCATTCCTTTTATCGATGATCATATTCACACGAGTGAAACAATCGTGGACTATTTAACGGAGTTCTCTGGAATTAGATGTGAGCATATTTTCCTGCAAGATCAGATACGTACTTATAGCCCTTAAAGATGGCGATCTCGAGCCTAGCACGTCGCCATATACATTAACACCGCTGAAGGTAGCATACAAGAAGTTACGATTACTGGTTGATCTAGGCTGCATTTTTATTGGCCATGGCCTCTCAAAAGATTTCAGAATCATCAGTGAGTTTCTACCGTGTTTAATAGTCTCTTGCTGACTATCTGCCAATCACAGATATCTACGTTCCTCCAGAACAGGTGATCGATACGGTAGACCTTTACTTCTTGAGAGAGCGCCAACGTCGCCTTTCACTTCGTTTTCTTTCATGGTTTGTGCTCCACGAGAACATTCAGATGGATACACACGACTCGATCGAAGATGCGCGCTCTGCTCTGAAGCTTTTCAATGCTTATCAGGACTTCGAGGAACGGGGAGTTTTTGACGAAACGTTGGATGAACTTTACAGAGAGGGGCGTAAACATGTGGGTTCTTGGTCCCATGACTCGTATTCGCACCATTCACATCATGCAGAACTGGAAACCACCAGCCACGCTCAGGATGGAGACCGCATCGCCCCCCGTGCCTCCCCCTGCCCAAGCTGCATCACAACCGAATGCCCTCCCTGTCATGCGTAGTAGCGTGACACCCGCCCCATTTGTCCCAAGCGGTTTCCAGGGTGGTGCCTTTGCTGGATTTCAGCCGAGTGGCTCATCGAGTCGCAGCCACTGGCGCTCCGGATGACCTTTTTTTTTACTCCGTCTTAATTCATTAGCTAGCCGCATCGCCTATTTATCTTTGGACATTAATTGTACGAGGAAGGTCAAATGGAATCGGGTACTGATCCTGCCAGGTTTTCGGTTTCAAATCATGTCTCACGAGCCGAAAGGATGGAAACTACAACTGTCCTGTCTGAGTATGCTAAGTAAGCTGAGCTACGGATGCCTCCATCAACGTCTAAGCCTTCACAACGTTTAAGGGCAAGTCAGAGCGGATGGCATCAATTGACGCCCTTCATATTTAATTCAGGCCAACGAACTCTAGATGCAACACCTGCGTGAGGGCGCTGACTGCCACTCGATACGCCCCTCCAATGCAAATCTGGCACGAAACTCGAGCCGAAGGCGAGGTGAGGCGAACCATGGCGATGTCAGGGGGGGCCATCGTGCTGAAGGTCAGGCACAGGACTGGGGCGGCCGCGTGCAACTATTCACGCATATGGAGAACGAGGCGTCCCAAGTCGTGCCGGGTCGCGCTCAGGCTCCGTACTGGCAGGCGGTTCGGGAAGAGGGGATCCCACGGTGGGAGAGCGCTCGACTGAGCGTCATCGCGGAGGGCAATGGCGATCGAGCTCGCGATTAAGGATGATGGTCCGCCAAAATGCGCGCGCCAGAGCGTCGTGTTAGCTTGGTATGTGGGTGGAGGCAGGAAGCGCGTAGATGTTAGCTCAACGCTCATCAACCCCAATTGACGGGACAAGATAAGAGCACAGCATCACCCTCCCAGTCTGCATTTCGCGTGCGAAATCATGATCTACGTCGTCTCTACCCTGTTTCTTTTCTCGACACCAGTCTGGACAAGCTAGCGGGGTAGGGTCCGAATCAACTGTGGTGCCTCATATAGATCCTAGTTCATACTACATGTCTCTCTGCCTTTAGATGCTCCCGCCACCCACCCATCGCCTCTTCTTCACTACCTTCATGGGCGCGGATTCCCCTCCGCATCTCGGCGTGCACTTTTTCTTCCCCTACGGCGTCCTTTGCTTTCGTCCGCAGCGCCGACGTCACTTGCGGCAGCGTGCGATGCCGCACTGGCATTTCCTGCGTCCTGCAGGACCCGTACCGTCGCCCGTGAGGTCTCTAGAAATGCTTGCATGCTCTGCAGCATCTCTTGCGCTGTTTGCAGCAACGCCTGCATATTCTGCGATAGTTCCTCCACGCTCTGTTGCAACGCTGAGAACTGCCAGCGAGAGACGTTTGTTGTTAGTTCCTAAGGGTCATACGTCCAGCATACAGATTTAGGCATCTCGACTCACAGAGGCAGCTAGATCTTGCAGTGCGATTTGCGGAGCATGACCATTGTGCGAAACGGCGGGATTGTTCATCAATGCAGAACTTTGCGAAGGTTAGTTAGGTGACATGAACAAACCCAAGTGGCAAACCGCCACAGCGAACATTCGGCCCGAGGTGTCAGAATGATATTTTGTATTGCAAGGAGAGGATGGTGTGTTCGTCGTGATAATCTGCTTCTGCATATTAAGGCACATCGCGCCCATGATAACTAAGCTACAATAATTCGTAGTATACAGTCCGGAACGAAACCCCAATCATGATCGTACATAGCAGAGACTCGGAAGTTCACGAAGTAAGCCCAACAATGACAGCCACCAAGCTGACTGCTACGCCCATACCACTGAGACGCACGGCGCCGGCGCCGTTCTTCCCCGTGGAAGAGCTTGAGTTTGAACTTGTACCAGTACCGTTGAGCTGCATCGCGAGCGCCTGGAAGGCTTCAAAGCTCTTGCTGCTGGACTCGTCCGCATTTGCCGCGAAGACCATACCCTGACCACAGTGACTAACCTGACGGCAGTATGCCCAGATCGGAGCTGTGTCGTTCACCTGGATGGTGTATGTGGGGAACGCGGTAGCATTAGCAGAGACGGCCATGCTAAACGAGGATTTATGCCGTGTGAGCGCGCTAAAATGGAGCGTGAAATGTAATTGAACGGGACGTACAATCCAGAATCGAAGCCAACTTGGCCACTTGTCGAAGTGGAGGCGAGCTTTCGGCAAGGCGCGGCGAAGCTGGATTGGGTGGCGGTGTGATTCTTCTGGTGGAACTCAAAGGTGATAGTGTCTCCTGGCTGCGCGGAGATATTCGCTGGTTGGAAGGTCAACGAGCTGCCACCGACGATGATCCTGTGGTCCTGAGAAGTCGTCGGAGAAGTCGCTGTAGCGGCGGGTGCGACGCTTGACGCTGCCGGAGAGGTAGTAGAGGAGGTGCCGGTCGATGTGGTGTTTCCCATTGCGGCCGCCAGGAAAGCTGAGAACTTGTCTCCGGGGTTGATAGCAAAAACCATGCCCTTTTGGCAGTGGCCAGTCTGGCGGCAGTATGCCCAGACCGGGTTGGTGTCGGTCACGGTGAATTGCGCTTGTGGGAAAGGACCACTGGTGTTGTTATCTGATACAAACATACTTCGGAGAAGAAATCAGAACTCGAGCGAGACGCGAGAACGGAAGGGAAACATACAAGTTACTGTCGAAGCCGCCCTGAACGGGAGTACATGGGCTACTGAAGGTGGACTGTGTGACCGTGTGATTCTTTTGCATGAAGGTAAAGTTGACGATATCTCCAGGGTTGGCGGTCTGGTCATGAATCTTTTAGTCTAGAAGCTCGCAGCTGGAGATCGTGAAAGCAACCTACCACATTGTTAGGGCTGAACAGAGTAACGCCACCGGGGCCACCGACGGTTACTTGGATCACGGCAGATTTCACGGGAAGCGCGGCCATAAAGCCGAGCAAGGCAGAGAGCGCGAAGAGATTAGAGAACATCACTAATAGATCGTAAAATGTGAATAAAACAGCACGGCTGGCGTGTCAAGGAAAGAGGGCGGGTGAATGGGGGGCGTCCGGCCAAAGAAAGATGACAACCAGGTCAAAGGAGGAGAGAATTGATTGAGCCGTCATCGTTCAAGTGGCCTTTATATCCACGACTAGCGGGCTGGGTGTCGGGGACAATAGCAAGTAGACAAAGACACAAGCGAGACAAAGAGGTGAGACAAAAGGTTCGGGCAGTGTCCGGGCTTCTTCGACCCAACGCGGTGGCTCCGGACAGAAATCCCATTGTTCACTCGGTAAAAGTGGGCCGCGGCTTAGTGCGAGTAAGACACTGACTCGAACAGAACAAGAGCAGTGAACAATGATTACAGATAAGCCTCTACAAATCCCCCCCATTTCTCAATTACTGGCTTGACAAGATCCTCCCATTCTTTCCCCTCATACCGTCCTTCCGTCACTCGCTCGAAAGAGAAGATTTCTCGGTGCTTCGTGTTGCCTTGTAAAAAAAAAAGGTTATGAGCCCGCGCCGCTGCGTTACGTAGGGAGACACATACAATCAGAACACCACTTGACATCCCTCTTACCTCCCTTCTTAACCTCCTTGCTCGCGCTAAGGTTGGGATAATCGCCATCGAGATATGGCGTATTCTCAACCAGGTCTGCCAACTCGATATGCACGAGTCGTTCGACGCGATGGCACCACGGGCCTTTCAAACCAGGTTGCACCAGTCCTTTCATTGGCACACCAGCCTTGTCCATGCCACCCGGCCAGAATCCGCGGAGGATCTGCTCCTTTGAGCCACACTGCTTGGACCACTGGTCCATGCGCCGGTTAAGGTTTGTTGCACGTCCAACTTTCAGATTTATCGTGCTCTTGTCGGAAGGATCTATGAGCGAGGTGTTTCGCGCGGATTCGATGAGATAAATGGGATGAGACAGCGGACTGACGGAAAGGATGGGGCCCGTACCGAGGATCTCGAAGGCGTATATGTAACCTTCCACATCGCTCGCTGTGCGAGCTTTCTGCATCTCCGCTCGAAGGGCATTTTGCGCCACTGGCCCTAGATAACTGGGGATCCAGTCTAGTCCTTTTTTATGAGAATCGGCATACGTAGCACGTCCGGAACGTGCAGAGATAATAGAGAATTGGCGTATATTTATATGTTGCACTCACCCTCGAATTTGACGAACGTCTGTCCCGTCTTGCGATCATAAAACCCGCTCACCTCGCTCACCTTGTTCCCGTGCACGCGACAGAATACGTCGCCTCCCGCGAGCGCTTGCGCATCAGAGACCTTCACTTGATTGCGGCACCGCTTCCCCGCTGCGGTCATTCCGTTGCACTGTCTCGTTCCTCTAGCAGCGGAGGCACTACCCGAAGCTACGGGGGACGGTGGCTCCGATTGTGCGCGCCGATGGATTGGAGGAGCTTGAACCTTTGGGGGTTGGGGTGTCAGAAAGTGACCCCCACGGGAGGATGGCGGCGGTGGCTTGGGAGGGGACAATGGCTCAGACCCAGCGCGTGGAGCGGGCGTATCGGCGTACAGTCCCGCATGAGTGAGCGAGGGACGGGCAACGGGGCGGTGTGCGTGCGCGGGAACACGCGGAGGCGTGGTAGGGAGGTCGGACGGCGTGTATCCGATAGCATGTTTCAACGTCAAAGACGTTTGGTGCTTCTGGGACTCATTATTCGAGCTCGGGTATAAAATCGGGGGCGGGGGCATCCATGCCGCATTATTGAGTCCCGAAGGACGTGGGCCAGATGCGACGGGGAGATGAGGCAAAGATGCGGATGCGAAGCCGTCGCGGACGGGCGAGGTGGCCGCGCCTGCGCCTGCGCTCGATCGCAACTTCTCCTTGCCCGCCAACGACAACGCCTTGAACGATTCGATAAAGTTGTTTGCACGCTTCGTGTCTTCTTTGTTTTTCCTGCTTCTGAACATGGTGGGTGACTTGTTCGAAGGACTGTGTCTATTTCAAGGGAGGGGGCACAAGGGGCACGATGGCGAGCGCCTGTCGAGGACAAAAGGGTGGGGTAGGGGGGGAGGGGAACAAAGAGAATGGGGATGCAGGCATGCGGGCTTGTAGCGGGCAATACAATATCATGATTGGGCGAGAAAACACAGCTTCGCCATTGCCTTGAGGCGGCGATTGCCACGCGCGGTGGGTAAAGAGTCCGAGTCATTTTCCGCAAATGTGAGGCAGTCGTGAGTTGGTGGCGAAAGCTCTTATTATCATTGCATCGTGTCGACAACGAGGAAGGAAAGGAATGGTGGCCATAGCGTATGTAGACTCAGCCCAGCTTTCATTATTCCCGTCTCGAGTTGAAATTTTTCGTTCGAGTCACAAGCGACAATTCGCGACTGGCGCTAGCCTTCGTTGACAAAGATCAGATACTCTGCAGACCAGAAAAACATTGGTGCGTACCTTTCTTTGCACTTACCCTCTCGACAGAGAGATGAAACGCACTGGGCTCTGAGACAAAGCTTTGCTGTCATGCACTACGCCTCAAAGAGGCGGCGGCCTAGAAAACCGTTAACTGACCTTTTCGTTCTCCCCGCTATATGGACCGTCACAGAACGCGGTGTTGATACCTTTTCTTCCTCTAGCCAAATTCGGACACTACGATGTCAGAGGCCATCGATGCAAGCCAACAAAATTTTTGCGATGTCGCACAAGAGATGACGAAAAGCGTGGCCTCTGTACGCGAGCTCATCCAGGCGTTGCGCGAAAAGTACGGTCTACCTGGATTTCTCACTCTATGATACGAACCTCACGACCCATCGACTCAGAAAAGAAAAGACGTCTGATCTCGACTTTGAAAATGGCATCTCCCTCCTCTCCTTGAAGCACCACCTACTCCTCTCGTACATGCAATCTTTGGTGCTCCTCCATTCGCATCGCGTGCTTGGGCACTCGCTCACCATCCGCTCGCCTCCCTCGGAACCATTCAATTCCACCCAACGCGACACGAGAGGCACAGATGCAGGTGACCTGGTCGACTCCATGATCGAGAGCCGCCTAGTGCTGGAAAAAATCAAATTACTGGAGAGCAAGATGCGATACCAAATCGAAAAGCTCGTCCAACTCGCCGTGGACGAGCCCGCCGACGGTAACGTCGTCAACGGTCAGTCTTGATTCACTCGTGCCGTGTCACCGCGAACCTTTCGTGTCTTTTATTTCGTTGGCGCTGATCATCGAGTCTGTTAGACCCACTTGCGTTTCGCCCCAATCCCGAGGCCCTCATGGGTGGGGGTCCCGATGAGGACGACGACCAAGGCGGGGATGCAGCGTCCCAGGATGGCATTTACCGTCCTCCGAAGTTGGCACCGATGCCATATGTTGAGCCCACCTCAAAGGAGGCTCGTGCACGCCGTCCACCGCCAGTCCCACATGCGCTCGCCTCGCTCGCCTACCTTGATCCAGAGCTGCCATTCGCAGAATCTGCCACGGGGCTTGGCATCGTTCCATCTATGCAGAGTGCCCGTGCGCGAGAGTTGCGGCGCATGGAAGAGTTCGAGGAGGAGAACATGACTCGGCTGGTCCTTGGGAAGAGGGGCGAACAGCGACGGAAGAAGGATGAAGAAGACATTGCGCTGGGAGGTGCAGGGGGCATAACAAGCAAGAGAAGAGGTGGCGGACTAGAGGATGAATTTGCAGACATTCTGAAGGAAGGGCGCAGAGGCAGGGCTCTCGCTGGTGATGGATATGAGGAACTAAGGACGAAGGGGCGGAAAGAAGGTGCCCTTGCGCGGTCAAGAGTTAGGGCGCGGGAAGACACTGGCGATGTTTCTGAGGGGCAGAGACAAAGGAAGAAGGGCCGGTTCGAGAGAGATGTGAGAGCCGCGAAGAAGAGGTGGACGAGGAAACAAAGGCACAAGTAGGTTTTCATTGATTGTACCTCAACACCATGACAGAATAATGAGAGCGATGAGAGTAACTGAGGGTAAACTATGACATGATACATGAGAGCAACCTCCAAATCATCAAATATCAAAATCGTCGTCGTCATCCAAGTCAACCCGCCGTTGGAACTGAGCACCGCGGATCAGCGATCTGGACAGCTCCGGTTGTGACTTAACAGGCCATAGCGCACGTACCACAATAGCACCCTGGCCCGTAGCCTTCTTCTGTGCTTCGTCCGCCTGTATATTTGTATTACGAGACGCATCTATGGAACCAGCAAGGTAAGGGGAGCCTTAGGAATACATACCTGTTCGAGCAGGTCGATGAGCTGTTGCTCGCTGACACGTCCCCGGAGATGCCCTGCTTGTAACATCCGCAAGAGGATAGACTCGATCTGATTCGACCTCGTAGGCGACACGAGTGCGATACGGGACACTGTAAAAGTCGCACGGTCCATTCCTGCAGCCAGGATGAGCGAAACGGGGAGACAATGGGACGTACGACGTTCTCGAGCGGCGGGCTCGAGCGCCGTGGCGAGGAGGTCGCGTTTCATCTGTTCCTCGGCTCGCCTCTTTTCAGCTTCCTCGCTGCTCCCGGCACCGCTTTGGCCATTTCCGCCATTGGCACCGGCCGATTGCTGCAACTGGTTTAGACGTGCGGCGCGAAGGGCGGCGAGTTCAGAGTCTGCCATGATATGATTTGATTGTGATGTAGTTGTTGTTGTGGAGATCCGAAGACACTGATATGGCGTGAGGGCGTGAGAAAAAACTGGCACTGCACTTGGCCTCGTTGTCGCTCGCCTTTCTTCGTCTCTTTTACAATCTCTGCATCTTTCTCCCAACTTCATCTCATTGTCTCCGCCGCGTTCTGCTCCCTATCCAATGTCCTCTACCAAACTCCATTCTTCTCTACCTTCGTCCACAGGGCACGCGGGTGGATCACTTCAAGCAAAGTCTTCTGTCCTCACAGGCGTACAGGACGCATACTGGAGCGATGAAGAGGTTCGCTCTTCTCTTGAAAAGTCATGTCTGTGACCACCCACGTCCAACTAATCGCATATCCACACCGAATAGGATGCAAAAGAGTGTCCTCTGTGCCTGGAGGAAATGGATATCTCGGACCTGAACTTCAAGCCTTGCCAGTGCGAGTACCAGGTGATTTCTCGTGCCTTTTCCTCCCTTATCTCTTCCCTGACTATATCATTACTGTGTCACGCAATAGATTTGCAGATTCTGCTGGAATCACATCAGGAGAAACCTCAACAATAAGTGCCCCGCCTGCAGGAGGGATTACTCCGACGAGACTGGCCAACTCAAGCCCATCAATAAGGAAGCGTATGTGCTTCTGTCTTATCTGTTGATTAGACCGAGCTCAGCTACTGCTCCCACAGTCAACGACGTTTGGCCCAGCAGAAGAAACTGCGAGAGCGGGAAAGAAAGGACCTGGACGCACTCGGCCGCCGTCACTTGGCCAATGTTAGGGTAGTACAACGCAACGTGGTATATGTCGTGGGTATTGGCCCACGCTTCGCCAAGGAAGAAGTATATGCCTTTTCATGCAGCGTTTGATACAAATCTCAATCTCTCTTTTCCCTTACCCACCAGCTGATATCTACCCTGCGATCGAACGATTATTTCGGCCAGTATGGCCGCATTTCCAAGATCATACTGGTCAAGCGTACTCCACCAGGCTCGCAAGCGCCAGTTGTAGGTTTGTACATCACATATCACCGTCGAGAAGACGCCGCGCGTTGTATTGCCGCTGTTGATGGCTCCGCATCTCCGGGTGGTGGGAGCGAGATCATGCGTGCGAGCTACGGCACGACCAAGTACTGCATGTCTTTCTTGCGTGGCGTCAATTGCCCGGATCACAACTGCATGAACCTCCACGAGTGGGGAGACGAGAAGGATTGCTTCACGAAAGAGGACCTCACTACTTTGTACATGTCTTTGTGGCGCCTTCTCATACTCATTAGCTGACGGCAGTATGACAGACAACATACCATCAAGGATACCGAGGTAACAAGAAAGAGCGTCGTCCTGGGGAAGAAGGCGGAGGATTCGTCAGGTATGCTGATCGCTCATGCATGTGGGAGCTACGCCTCATTCATATGCGCATAGTTCGATTGCCACGCTCTGCCTCATGGGCAAAGTCGTCCCATGATCGCTCTGCCATTACAGCGTCCTCGACTAGCTTAGGACCAGGGGCGATTGGGGCCTCATCTGTTCGGTCAACACGACGAGGAGACAAAGCCACTCGTCCCCGTCCCGTTACTCCTGCAACCCCTGAGATTCCCGAGATGCTGCCAACATCCTGGAAGTCCAGAGATACCAAGGGTCCTTCGGCAAAGGCGTCTTCTGTTGGATCCTCCTCTCGCCCATCTACCCCAGCAAATAATAAGACCTCACGCCAGATACATACATCGCCATCTATCCCAGCACCAAGATCTCCAACTTCTTCGATCACTGTCGAATCGGATCCGGGCTCTGGGTCCCAAGACGCACCCTCTCTTTCCCCTGCCCCTTCCACACCTGCAATCCCTCCGGGACTGCCTGCTATCCCCCCAGGTCTTTCTGCCCCTCCTGGTCTTCCTCATCCTGGTAGCCGCGGTCCTCCAGGAGCATCTTCCTATCAGATGTCAAGTCAGGTCCAGGCCCTTCTTAATGACGTCAAAGCACGCCGTGAATCGACAATTCCTTCCATCGGCACGAGCCCCTTCCCCGACTTTGATCGCACATTGCAGAACCTAGCGGAAGTGGATGGCAAATTTGGCAGCTTCAGTTTCAATCTTGACCCGAAACTTGCTGAGGCAGAAATGGAGGACAATGTCCCGGACTTTCCCGAGACTACCTCGCCATTCCATGGCTCATTTATGGACGCATTTCCTGCATTACGATCATCATCACACCCTCCAGGACTTAGTTTTCCACATTCCCAACGTCCTATCTATGACCCTCATGGCTCACCCGTGCCAAGCCAGGCCTCACCTGCGCTTTCTTATACTGGTTCATTCAACCCGTTTGCAGAGAGCAATGAGTCCGATCCTGCAGCAGCTGCGAGACGGCCGACACTTGGCGATGATACGCGGAAGATGTCGAGATTCGGCTTTGCGAGGAACGCACGCCAAAATGGTAACCTTAGCTCAACCTCAAGTCCTCTTATTTCGTCGACCCCGCTGAGTCCGAGTGAAAGTATTGGTCACGGGCAGCATCAACTTTTTGGTCCGGGCGCGGGCGAGCTTAGCCCTCCTTCACAATGGTCATCTTACCAACATCCCCTTCACTCGCATAGTGTTTCTGCTGGGAGCTCTCCCTTGGTTCCCCAAGCCCAGGCGCAGATTCAGGCCCCTATTTACCAACACCTACCACCGACGAGTCGGTTTCAACCATTCGATCAGAATGCAGGCATCAGCGAGGCCGCTCTTCGTGAGTTCATTCAGAATAGCCGTCGGGATCAGCAACAGCGTGTGAATGCTGCGAGGAATGCTGCACTAGTTGGTAGGAGGCCACTTCTCGCATAATACTGTAGCAGTCGTTGACTATAGGACTTGCTTTGCGCCACTCCATGTACTCTGTTACCGTATGTAACATGACTTGCCTTCGGTTTCTGTCACAGACCAAGAACAGCAGCACGACCAGCAGATACAGTACCATTTTGCTCAGCCGCAACAGTCTCAGTTTAGTGACCCGGCGATCATGTCAGCAAGCCTTGGTGTGCCTGTGCCACATATGTCACCCCAAGAAGCGCTTGGAAATGCTCAACAAGCATTCGGCCTGCCGCCTGGACTTGCGTATCCACCGGGCCTGCAAAACAATGTGATTAACGACGGTGAGCACTCTTCTCTCTCGTTCTTGGCGGGGCGGCAGCTTGAGTGGCGGATCGAGCGCCGTGCCTTCCTTTTCCACCAGGCTTAACGCCTGAGCTATCCACAAATAACCACTTCTCCATCATTCTTCTGGTTATCCCTATCCCTGTTCCCACTGCCTTTCTTGACCATTCCTCCCTCGTTCTGGGATGCTTATCTAGTAACCGGACGCTGACATACACTCCCTTGTCCTTTCATCACATTCCGAAATTTCTATATTCCTATGTACAGTGCCACCCACGCGTTCACCCTCGCCGCTACTCTCGTCCTCCGATTTTCCCGCTCTGACGGCGCAGCTCCCACAGCCTCCCAGCGCTTCGTCCGAGCTCCTCGCTGAAACGCCCGCGGATGCCTGCGGCACCGAGCCAGATGAGAAGGCGGCACGGCGCGCAGAGAAGGAAGCGGCTGCGGCTGAGCGCGCAGCCGAGCGTGCCAAGCGACGTGCAGAGAAGGAACGTGAGAGGACTGAAAGGAAGGTCGAGAAAGAGAGGCTAGAGCGAGAACGGAAGGAGAAAGTGAAGGAGAAGGAGAGGTTGGAAAGAGAGCGAGAACGGGAAAGGTTAGAAAAGGAAAAGGCGGTGGAACAACGGCAACGCGAAAAGGCTAGAGAAATGGAGGCGACAGCCAAGGCAGAGGCACAGAAGAAGGCGAATGTGTCTCCCAAGGTTCAGAAAGTGGAAGCGGTCCTCTCATCTGCGTCGAAACGGAAATCGAATGCAAAATCTACGCAGTCTCCCAAGGTAACATCAACCCCTGCTCCTCCATCCCCGCCCGTTCCTTCAATCGCCCAACCCAGTCAAGTTCCCCTCCTGTCGAAACTGCCCAAAAAGAATCGTCCGGTTGCAAAACCCATCAGGATCCCCAAGGAGGATGAACTACCGGCGGAAGCCCCATCAGTGTTGACATCTGCTGCTACTTCAGAAGCACCTCAGCTTCCCCTCGAGAAGACCAGTGGCAACGTACAGGATACCAGCTCCCCGAGTTCTCGTGGACAATCCATAGAGAGAACCACAAACGAATCTTCGTCGATCGGGCAGTTATTAGCGGAGATTGAGCGCCAGTATCCAACGATGGACATTGTTCATCATCCCTTCTTCGATGCCCAGAAGCTCAATCCAGCAGCCAAAATGACGCTCGAGTATGGTCCCCTGGCGCACGCGCTGTCAGCACTTTCTGTTGGCGGCGGCTCGTTCGCGAATAACATGCCTTCTGGCTCAGTCGACAACGCTGTCTCGTCATTTCAGCAACTACTCGAGACACTCACACAAACGATATCTGACCTGCTTCGACTGCTTCCCCGCACAACGTGGGATGACAGTTCGTCTTTTGACGGCGTTTTGCGCGACATGCTGAAGGGAGACGACTTTCTCGATGACGGCAGCGAGGATAAATCGCACGCTGGCGCAGGCAAGGACGAAGTTGCCGCTCTCACACTCGCACTTGAGCGCCGCGCGCGTTGGATGGAAGTCCAGCTTTCCAAACTCGAAGAGCTCCACCGCGATATCAATACTGCTGCAGTTCGCGCTGTGCTCGCTTTCAATGACTCGGGCTGGGATCTACACGGTTTTGCGCCACGTTCGGGCGGAACCCTAGAAAAGTTCGACGCGCTGGGCATGGTACAAACGGAAGATGGCGAGCTGCACGCGATGACAGCCGATGAACTCGAGAAAAAGCTCATCGTCGCTAAGGAGGCTGCAGTTTTCGCGGAGACAGAGGTTCGTGAGATCATGGGTCGCATTCAGGCTGCTGGATTACCGGTTGGTGACGAGTATTGAACCGATGACTTGATGTTTGGTGTTGGTTACTCATTGGGAGAGGGAGGGACCCAGACTCAGAATACCAGTATAGCCTATCGTGCACTCTTTGGAACATCCATTATCCTTCGGGTTCTGTTGCCACACAGTGTGGGGCGTAAAACGTCAGTGTGATCACATACATGCCGATCAGATCATGTCAGGGCCCTGAGCGAAGGCGGTGCACAGGGGCGAAGCATAAAGGGGAGTGTTCGCGATTGAGGCATGCAATGCTTTTGGAATTTGGCAAGACAAGATGGACGGACAGTTACGATACGGGTGGTTGTTAGGGGTGAGGCATACGAGGTATTGAGATTTTGAGATGGAAATTGTTATTCGTTACTGTACAGCATCGTGGGGTAACGAACGAACAAAAGGATCTTATCGCTCGTCACTGGGTCAACAGTCACGGTCCCTATTCGATGCGGCATATTATCGGTCTCTGATCGGAATGAAATGAAGCCATGTGGAGAATAAGAAAGGAGTCTATACAAAACGAAAGGGGCGCACGCTGCAATTCCGAGCATTGCGCATGGCGCGCGCGAAAAAGACGCACACTCACACGTCACACGATTCCGCGAATGCAACCAACATTTGGTACCGGGCGAGTCGCACAATCCTAATCTCACCCTTACCCAGGTCTTTAGCAGGGCTGGCTTCCGTTTCACCCCCTTTTTGTCCCGTGAACGTCCCGCCGAAGCTCTCACCATCACATCCTGTCCGGTCGTTCTAAGCCACAACAGCCGGACGATATATAAACGGGCGATGGCTGGGCGGAACAGGAGGGCATCCAAATCCCACCCAATATGCCTACCCCTATTGCAGATAACCAACTTTTCGCCTACGCCAAGCGCGTCGAGGACAAAGTAGTCGTCATTACCGGTGCGGTCCCAAATCTTAATAGCCTATCCAAGGGGTTAACGCTATCTCATCACAGGCGCCGCGAGCGGCATTGGGAGAGAAGCCGCGTTGACTTTTGCCAAGCATGGGTAATGCGATTTGCTCGTCTCGATTTATCGATGCTAATTGTTTGGACATCCCAGGTCCAGAGTTGTGATAGCAGACGTGGATGTGATTGAGGGAAAGGCCGTCGCCAAATCCATCACGAAAGACGGCGGGTATGTACAACCCTGCTGTCTCTCGTCAAAGAAACAAGTGAATCGCTCACCGTGACCACGCCTGCTGCAGGGATGCGATTTTTATCAAGTGCGACGTCACGCAGTGGGACGATCAAGTTAATCTGTTCGAGCTCACCGTAGAAACGTTTGGTTCCGTCGACATTGTGGTAAGTGGCCCTCTCTCGGGGGGCAAACGCCCCTTCAGGCGCCTGTGAGGACTGCAATTGAACGAAAATCCCGTAAAGATACCGAATGCAGGCATAAACGAAACTGAACAAGTCTGCTGGGGTAAGGTGAAATTTGTCGACGGCAAGCCTGCGAAGCCAAACTTACGGACGCTGGATGTGAACTTGACTGGCGTGATATATAGTGAGGATTTGCCTTACAGATTATCGGCGGGCACTCTGTTTGACCTTTCGTTCTATATAGCCGCCCACCTTGGGATGTACTACATGAAGCGTGATCGCCCCGTAGGCGAATGGAAATCACTCGTCATGATTGGTTCCATGGGTAAGGAATTATCATTCCGCTATTCATTTGGTCAGTCCCATTGAAGGATTTTCTTTCTTTCAGCCTCTTGGGTCGGTTTATTCACCGCGCAGCAGTACACCGCGGCAAAACACGGCGTCTTGGGTCTCATGCGTTCCCTAGATCCCGTCGTGGAAGGTCAAGACATTCGCACGGCGTGCGTCCACCCCTGGTTCACGGGTAAGTTATTCTCTTCCTACCTTCAGTCCGCCCCTTCATTTATACCCATGTAGAAACCAATATCATCGACTGGCCGACGAAGGTCCTCACCGCAGGCATGCCAATGACGCCTGTTGAGCGCGTGGCAGGTGCCATCTTCCGCGCCGCGACAGATCCCGATCCAGCCACGAGTGGATGTCCATGGATGCTGCCTGACGACGGGCCTGTCCTTCTCCTCAAGAAGGAAACCTTGCACGAGGGCGTGTACGAGATGCTGAATAATCGCGTTCGTCGCGTTCAGAGGTAATTTCAAGTTTTACTTCACTTACCCCTCACCACACCAGCTCAAAGTGGCACAGACTGATCGAATTACCAGCTTCAGGTCCACCGTGCTGTTCTGGTTGGACGTATTCCAAGATTTGGTCCGTCTTCTTCGCCCCATGATCATTTCGGGTGCCCTTGTGGGGCTGGGACTGTCAACGGCGATGAAATTGCGTTCGTAGAGCCGACTGAATTATAACATACGGTAGATTGATAAAAAAACACTGTACCATCACCAACTTCGAACTTATCAGCCTTATTATCTACGTGAATTATACATTCGAAATTTATTTTACATTTGTAGCAACGCACCGTGATATTTTCTCCGTATTAGGCTATGGTAAGGGTGTGGAAGATGTTCCAACATTCCGCACAGCCAAAGAACGGCCTCATCGGTAGGAGAGATAGGCACCGTCCGATGCGTAGTGCTTACGGCGCTGTTGGACCCAACCGTCACAGGGCCTAGGATCATTTTATGAGTAAATATCCCGGTGATAGCGACGACACGTACTACTGCATTGGTCCTGAGTGTCTGCGCCTCCTCTCTACACTGCGTGACAATTCTCCGACACCGAAGTGAGCCCTTGTTGGATCTGCAAATAGGTAAGCGCCCAATTTACTTACACAGCCGCATTTTGGCATGTCTTAAAGATTAGGTTGTTCTCCAGGGCCTTGGACGATTGACGGTTGATTATACTGTACCACAGATATTCGGAGTAAAGACGGGCTCTGCAAGGGACAGGGTCCTAGACTGGCCTTCCGCAGTGATTTGACTGAGTAGACCTTCTCACCAATTTTTTGGGTCATCCGGAGATATTGCTCCTGTTAGCGGGTATCGAGAGGGGTTACGTGAATGTGGCGCATGTACTTGAGTGATCCGAAGTTCCGTTGCTGTCCTTGGGGGAAATTGGCTAATTTGTCGGAAGAATATAATATCAGATGGTGACAATGGCTCGCTTGCCTCGCCTATCAAAGGTTAAGTGTCATGGCAAGCACGTGTACCTTGCGTCCTCGACGAAGTGCAACGATACCTATACTAGGGGGCGGTGCTTCGTAGTACAATGAATAATAGTCCTAAAGATGGACAAACACAACGAGGAATGTATAATAAATATGAGACGAATAGATTGTCATGAAACATCGAGGAATGCGTGACATGTGTGATGATACGAAAGAAAAGATTCATCATTCGCAAGAGTGCCGAGCAACGAGCATAGTCTAAAGGCCACCGACTGAGGTTCCTGTTGGTTGGCCGGCACTTTGGGCATTTTTCCATCGCACAAAGTCATCTATGACAGTGGGCCAGGCCTGGAATGTGCAGGGATGTTAACGGTGGAGATCTGATGTAGCCCAGATGGAGACGAGACGACTGACCCCATCAGCTTCATAGTTTGACAGATCTTGTCGTGTGTCTCTACAGAACTCAAACATCTGTATGTGGTACCACAACTATATGAATGCGCAATACTACAGCCGCGAGCCTATCACGTACCATGCTCCACAGGTCCTTGTTAACGCCTTTGTAACTTCCCGTAGCCTGTAAAGGATGTCAGTATATAAGTGTCGATATTCATACTTGGATACCTACGTTGATGAACTCGGTGACATCTGCCATAAGTGGAAACTGCGGAAGTAGTATAACAGACCAGAGAGCGCATGCGGTTTCCATGTCGATGTTCCTTGAGCTCCTTGAAGGTTGTTAAGAGCTTTGTAATAAAAGTGTAAAGCACATGACGTACTCGGGCTTGGCCAGGGCAAAACAGAAGATATAGAAGGACGAAAAGGCCTTCCTTGTATCCGTAGCGTAACTATCGTAGCGTGTCCTGTCATAAATTACGCCCTTCTGTGATTTCACATGTGACAGAGAAGTGCGTGATGCGGCAGCGGGTTTGCCCAACACGATAAGGTTATTCAAGTCATTCAAGACTATCGCGAGCGACGCCAACGATGACACACTGACTCCGAGACTTTAAAACATGCATGGCATCACGAATGAACATGCTCACCGTAGGGCAGCAGTACCTCTCGTCCATTCTTGCTTTGAGATCTTACCCATCTCGTGCGAATCGAATTGCCATGCAAGCAGCAATGGCAAGGCACCATCGAGGGGAACCTGGGCTTCGGTACACAATTTCTCGAACCCCTCTGCCCCTATGACATCTGGGATATCCTTATCGGCGAATTGGGAGAACAACGTCTCGGCTCGCTGTTCAGAATACACGTCTGATTTCTAGCGCGCGCCGCCCAGCGACGCTTATATCAGCAAACGTGACTGTGTGGCTGGGATCAAACCAACCATGGTGTCAGACACGCCTCTCCTCACATCGCTGTTGGGAGCAACGGCATCAGCAAACTTGCCTCCGTTTGCACAGCATAACAGAGAGCGGATATGCATTTGGCGACTTTGTCGCCCGGAAGATGCGCCACGAAATGACGAGTATGGGCAAGGTGGGCTGCCAGCGTGGTGATGGTGGGAAACGAGAAGCGAGAAGAGAGGTGGGCGACAAAGTGCGCGGGCGGCGCCAAATATAAAAAAAGGAGGAGCGGACACGCGAGAAGACACGCGAGGAGATATACCTTTTCAGTCGGGCGGGTTCCTGTCCTCGGGAGTCCGGCGCCGTCAGCCGCCGTCGAAGAGGAGAAATGAAAGTATGCTTACGTCATAAACCCTATACACGAAGGTCGAGGGTCAGTGCGGCAACCGCTGATAGATAAAAGGGCGTACTCATCCCCTTGAGCCTTCCGTCTCCGAGGTTTTCTGTCGTGATGATATCCATCAGAATCCTAGACAACCGACATATTAGACGACGAAAATGGGTTATGTGGATCACGAGGAGAAGCTTACAGCTTGTATGATACACGGTATTAAAGCTTTATGAAACATGAAACACAGAACGCACTTTGTACTCCTGCTCTTGGTCACTTTGGCCGAGAAAGCGTCGCTCGATTTCGATGCCTTGTTCGACGGCACTGACATCCCCTAAAAGGTGTCCCATCAGCGACCGGGTAGTAGGACACTAGGAAGCCTGTCTACTTCATTATCGTCATCCTCCCCGGATGTATCTAGCCTACTGAAGCATCACCCAGTGATCCTATTCTGGGCAAGGATCCTGGAGACTTGTAAGCGCACCCACCTTGCAGAGTTGCTCAAGTTGGCATTCACTGGGCCAAGACGGTTACCATCCCTTCAAGGGAGCCTCTATATATGCGTTACTGACTTGCCTGCCCATCCTTCTTCGCACCACGCGTGGAACTGCGCGTCGGTCTCGACGGTGTTTCTTCAGTGTCGGGCTGGGCCCGTTTCCTCTTTAGGGCATTGTGGGGAGGGGCGCGTCCAAAGTCGCGTCAAAACATGGGGTCGGCATCGCACGAGAAAAATAGAGGGGGCACCTTGGGGGGCATCTCAGAGGTCTTGGTGCGTACGAGACGACAAGTAAGTAGTGCGAGTATGTTGAAAAAAAAAGGCGAGATGAATGCGTGGCTCGTGCTCGTTGAACACCAAAGGGCAGGAGAGGGGCCGGATCCGGGCTGCCGAAAGGCCGTCGCGGAGTTCCCGGGCCGCTTGTATAACTTTGCTTCCCTTCCCCTTCCCACACGCTTACGCACCACGCGAGTCACATTGACGCTTCTCCGTCCATGACGTCCGAAATTTTCAATCCAAACCCAAAAATTATCGTAACTGCAGGGCCATCGGCGAGAAGGAGGGCCCCTCAGGCTCGGCATTCTCTGTGGCTCTCAGACCATGAAGACTCTTCCACCTACGACTCGGACGACGAACCCGAGCCGATCGATGCCGATGAGATTTTTGGTAGGATCCCTCTCTCTGCCTTGTTCGACACAGCGAGGCTCAAAGAATTTACTTTTGTCCTTCTCCCGAAGATCTGATTCGTTCAATCAGTGATCCGGAGCACCGCTCGATGACACTGGAGCAACTGGCTGTTGTCTCTGCGCCTCAGATCACGGTAGCTCCTAGCCACGTACTCATTGAGTTCACCCCGACCGTACCTCATTGTGGCATGTCCACCCTTATCGGGTTGTCTATCCGCGTCCGTCTGCTTCGTGCATTGCCAACCCGCTTCAAAGTTGATATCCGCGTCAAACCCGGTTCTCACCAGAGTGAGCATGCAGGTCCGTCTGGTTTCGCTATAATTGTACAGGCGCTGGTGATCATGGCTAAACGTCATGCACATGTTCATAGTCAATAAGCAGCTTAATGACAAAGAGCGTGTTGCTGCAGCGCTTGAGAATCCGGCTCTCGTGGAGGTACTGGAGACATGCCTGCAGAACGCGGGAAGGCGTGGACTGTAACGTGTTTATTTGCATTTCTGTATCCATAGCACATACTGTAGGTGTACGCATATGGCATGTCATTTTGATTTTGCTCGGTATGAAGGCAGTGCATATGCTGATATATGAGCATTACGCTCACGATATGAGACATGTAGCTGTAACTAGAGGGTATAGTCTATGGATATAATTGTCTTGCCAGAGACGATGATGATATATGGAGGGACGAAGTAGCGGAATGTCGAGGGTCGAGGATGGGGACGCGGATACATGATGAGACGAATATGGGGTGATGATACAGTATGTGGTTAAGGATGGATGCTACAAGTGAAGGCATTGGAGGAGCACTATGCGAAATATGCTGGAACGAAGAATGCCACGAAAGAGAAAATTAATCTTGAGGTCCATCTTAAATAAGGCATAAGAGGCCATTACTAATGGGCGGGATGAGAAAAAAAGAACATAGGGACGGGGCGATAAGGCGTTCAATCATCGAGGAGAAAATCCCAGTCGATGCCTTGCCTGGCTCGCTGCTCTGCTCGTAAGTTTTTGGAGCTGGTAGCACGACGGCACATCTTGCGCCAGGCTTCACGCGCGACTTTCTCTGGTGCACCCTCCACGACGTCCCACATACGGAGGGTGATGTGGCCAGCTGCGTGGATTTCGATTTCATCGGAACCGTCTTCATCAAAATCGTTCATTTTCTTCTCTCGCGAACTGGCGATGCGCCGAAAGCGAACACGTGGAATGACGTGGTTTGAAAATCCCGCCGACAAAGAGACCTTGGTCTGAGAAGACGAGACGGATATTTTTCCGGAGAAGTCCGATGGAAGGTAGAGCGTCACGGGAGCGCTGCTCGACGAATGCACGCACAAGAAGAAGGGAGTACGAGACGATTGGCGGCACTGCATAGAGGGCTTAATGGTAACAATGTGAGATACATGGGCGGCACTCACAACCATGGACTTGATCTCGCCTCTACTGTGAACGAACATGCTCATGCGATGTCCAGTAGGTTGATTGCGGGCACGGTAGTGGGGCAGGACGAGCGAAAGATCTACGGGATGTTCGTCTGCATCCGCGACAAAGTCCCATTGCTGCTGAGACTGATAGTGGACTTTGTGTGTGCCGGTAGATATGCTGCCGAACTAGGGGATAATCAGCTCAACGTTGAGTGAAAAAAGGGGGACGAGCGCTACACACATGGTTTGGGGAGTCCTCGGCAGAGGAAACTGAAGACGACTGTTCGGGGAAAAGGCGGTCAAAATGCGGCGTGAATGCAAAGAGCGGCGGTTACATACGGATGGGCTCGGCAGCACTGAACGAAACATGAGGGCGAGTTTGTTGAAGAGGAGGGCAAGATCAGAAGAGTGGGAGGAGAGGGCAGAAGTGCAGAACATACGTTGACGGTCGAGAACCGGCTCTATAAAGGACGAGAGTCGCCTGTTTAAGGCTTTCCTTGTACTCGAAGAACAAAAAAGAAACTACAAGGGGCACCACAAGGCTTCCGATGGTGTCGCATTTCCAATTATGGCTCCCTTCTTACGAGAAAAGAAATACCGCCGTTTCCGGGTATTTGGATCTCACCTGCGGCTGCGGCTCCATATCCGTACTGCCGTACACTGTGGTCTTCGGATTCCCTGCATGCTTGTTTTTTTTTTGATATGTTTCCATACTTACTCTCTTCTCTCCGTATCACTCCCACCCGTATTCCGAAATACCCGCAGTCTCACCGCCTCTCCACCCCACATAATATTCTATGCCCACATATCGGATTCGAGCATTGACAACCCAGATCAACCCTGATGATTGCAATCCCTTCGTACTCCTCATCACACCTTGGGAGCTAGCGCTCCTTCGACGTGGCACACGTCACACCAATTTGATTGGCCTGTTTCACCTAATAAATAGTTAGCCTATCATGACCACCGGACCCGGTGCCAAACCGCGCCGAGCTTACCGGCCACCCCCGAATCGCTCGTTCGATATCTCATACTCGCGCCCTCCTTGTCGCCGCTCATTCATATTCAGTGGACGAGTACGGCGCACTCGGTACGGTTCGGTAGGGCTGCGCGGGTGCACGGCCACGTGTCGCGCGCTGGGTAGTATTTCGTTGGCGTTTCCAGGTCCAGGTCGGGTGATGGTGGTATGCGTCAATATAATCGACGAGCACCGGCACATCCGGCATGGGTGCCAAAATTCTGCCCGCTTCCCTCACTATGTACCACCTTCGATTACGGATACGCAATGGCCGTCGGCGTTGTTGACCCCATGAGTGGAGTTCGCCGGCATCATGT
>QFEY01003301.1:0-27172 GCA_003316435.1 Russula virescens | reverse complement strand
AATAAACCCTCGTGTGATCCACTCGCGCTCGTACCCTTCAGCCACTGCCCATACCTGTCCTCAGTTCATTGCTATCATTAATTCCTAACGTTAGCGCGTGATCATGTACGTTGTATGACAGCCAGTAATGAGGACAACTTTATAGATTTCCGAGCCACGCCCTCTTCATCTCCTACATCCGCGCCAATCTCCACCAAATCTTTGGCATCCGCACCGGTTGCTGCTGCTGCTGCTCCTGCCAAGCCGAACGTAATTGTTCTTCCATCATCCACCTCCACCTCTACCGCGCCTAAACTTGTTCAATCCATAAAGGCTTTTGTGTCGCTCAACTCAACACCGCTTGCGGCCTCGTCACAAGAATGGCCCAGCTCCGCGTCCGCGACAGCACCTGCAGACGCTGCGATGCCTGCTATCAGTCCCATGTCGGCGCGATCAGTCGTGATGTCATACGGAACACTGATAATGATACAGCACTTTTCTTTGTTTTGACTTCAACTTGGTTAGCTTGGTTCGTGATAACTTCTGACTATCGAAAAAATGGAAGCGGGTAGCATGCTGAGTCTGATCACGCCTTAAGCACTCAGTTTCCAATCGAATACCGCTCGGCGTAGTCTATCCTTATGTTTTATGCCATTCTCAAGGGTTGAAATGATGCCAGACGGAGAAAAAGTCTTGTCTAGCCGTCCTAAACAGTGGGTTAGGCTGTACTAATATTAATATTACTGTGGCATTAACGTCCCTATATCTTCGACCCGCTCGCAAACTCGATTACCACCAAAACGAAGCTCGTACTGGGAGGCTTGCACCCCCTGTGGGCCGAGAAGTTGGGCGCGCAGAACTTCGGCCAGATCGTCTAGCCGCGCGCCGCGGCGTCCGCAGAAGCACTACTGTAGTGTTCTGGACGGGTGCCAGTCGTGGCAGCGTCCAGCGTTCGCTCAGCACTGCTATGCCTGCACAAGCTCGGATATCACATGACGCAGAGGGGCGTGGGCGCGGTCTTGTTGCAGCCCGCCGAGCGGTGGGCGCTGTGCCCATTTGCGTGCGATTTCGATGCGTGATCTTACTTTGCGGGTCACTTTGATAAGGGACTTTCATTTGAAAACTGGTTAGGACGATAGATATTCGCCAAGCCGTGTGCGCTGTCACCTGGTCATTGTGTTCGTTGAATACTACTATTGAATATTGACTGACGAGACCGGTTTGCAGCTGGAGGTGTGTAGACTTCACGCATGGATCCCGAGTGACTTTCTTTTCCTCGTTGAGGTTTTCATATTTACACTGAAGCTAACAGCCGTTGAACCGTCCTCCAATGTATGTCATGGACCCACAATAAAACACAGAATAGCTTTCGCGCATAAAGGAAACGTAACATTCGGAATGAAGAATAGGGTAATAAGCTAAAGGGTATAGCAACATTATTCGTAGTCACTTGCCAGTACTGTCGGCCCTTGTTACAGTCCACCCTATTCTTTTTCTGCTCCATGCTCCAACAACAACTGCGCAATTTGGGTGTGGCCTCGTCGTGTAGCCACCTGATATGGTGTCCCCCAACCTGGCGCCCGGATGTGCACGTCCGCTCCGCGCGCTAGTAGTAACATCGCGACATTGAGATATCCATCCTCCGAAGCATGGAACAAAGGAGTTCCGAAGTAGGATAAGGCGTTGATATCGGCGCCATGTTCCAGGAAGATCTCCGTGACGTCCGTGCGTCCCCCTCTCGATGCCCAGTGCAGTGGCGTCAAGTTACTGTAGTCAGTGGCATTTATATCAGCATTATGCTGTAGTAGCAAGCGTATCACCCGGGCGTTTCCGGCGTGTGATGCGTAATGAGCCAGCCGAAGTTCAGACGAATTCCGCATGTCCGGAGTCGCTCCATGCTCCAGTAACAGTCGCATACCCTCAAAATGGTTGCCTACATATGCTGCGTGTAAGGGAGTTTCGCCAATTTCGTTTGTAATATTCACGTCGGCCCCATGGTCAAGTAATAGAGACATTGCATCGAGATGTCCCTTCGCCGATGCCGCGTGCAACGGACTTCCATATTCACCGGTATCGGCATTGATATCTTCTCCATGCGTTAGGATCAGATACTTGGCCGGCCCACAAAGGCCACATGAAACTGCATAGTACAATGCAGTTGCCTTGGGGCACGACGGGCGATCTGCAAGAGTATCGATGGATTGTTGAACCCCTCCCTGGTCAATATCGTGTATCCAAAGCCATGCTGAAAGATACGGATTACTTGGGCTGAATAACGTTTCCATGACGCCTTGGATTCGCGGGGCCACACCCTCGTACTTGGCATGAACGAACCAGTGCTGAGCAGCGTAGAGTGCCAGAGAAAACATCACGAGGTGCTTTTTCTTAACTTTTTCATCCAACTGCAACAGCACCGTTAGACAAACTTGAGCGAGAATAGTGTGAGCAGCATCTAGAGAAATGTAGAGTTGGTGGATGTTTCCGACCTCGGATTTCTGGAGGCGATCCGAGGTCAGGTATTCTTTCACTGAAAAGTGAGAGAATTGGGCGATCCTCGAATCCCCGTCGGCGTCGATAATAGATATCAAAGTGGAACATGCGGAAAGGATATCTTCCTCCGGATTTTCAGGACGCCAGCTCTCCATGAGATAACCTCCCACTTCTTCGTCGAACTTGATAGCAAATATCTCCGCGAGTTCTTCGGTGCGAAGCGGCCGGATAGCTGCAACCAAGCATTGGAACAGTCGATGAGCATACTGCCTTTTCTCTTTTGGGATCCCTTCTAATGTCCGTTCGTACGTCTCATCCAGCGTGGTTGGCAATTCATCGAGAGTCTTCCGAATGCTCGGAGGAAAGCATCGACGTAGGGTGTCGAGTTGGCAAAATACCCAGCGGAACCTGTCGGAGATCATGAGCAATAATAACTAGGTACTGTGAGAGGTGTCTCACATGCCACTGGCTCGCTCGGAGAGCGTGTTGATGACAAGTTCCTTGTCTTCTTCTCTCCATCTTCGCATAGCATTATCGGTGTACACGAAAGAGCGAACATAACGGTTAATATCCTCCCTTTGGCCACTTTCCTCGTGAAGGGCCACACTTAGCGACGCAGGCGTCAGAGGGTTGAGAATTGTCTGTATGTCTTGCTCTGGGCGACTGGTGATAGAAAGGAAGAGATTTGAATGATTTGACCCAACGAGATCCCTCACGAAGTACAACACTTCGTCGCGAGCGGATGGGGTTCCTGTGGTATTCGGACACTCATCCAAAGCATCCATGATGATGAAAACCGGAATTCGTCCAACGATTTTGATCATAGAGTTGAGACATCCCGCAAGGGACGCCTCGCTAGGTCGTTCGGAACCATTTCGGCACTTATCGTATAATTGACAAAGAACATTCCGGCAATGATCAGAATCACCACTGAGTTGGGATAAAAGGGACGCCAGCAAGCCACGGACATTGCACTTAGAGGTGTCTTTGTAATCAAAGTAATGATACGCCACAAGGGCCGACGTCTCTTCTCGTATGTTCTTGATATCCTCGATAATGGCGGAGCTGATCAACCACATTAATTTCATATCACAGGGACAAATGAATACTGCATACCAAAGGACGGTTTTACCTGCACCAGCTGGGTTATCGAAGAAATTAGTCACTATACGTAAAGACAGGGCAGGCGGGAAAATCGTACGATTGCCCCGAATCCACAATAAGGAACCGTTCTTTTTCCAGTCTTGGAATTTGCTACAATGAATAAACCAAGTTCCAGTTCCTTCATGTTGAATCTTGCAGGTGTTATGATGGTTGAGAGAAGGGTCAGGGGGAGAGAGCCATGTTTGAAGATTTGCTTGTAATTGGTTCCCTGAAACCGTGTGTCAACTTTGACAGTTAACGATGGTATCGTTATGAAGTGACAAACGCTGAATTACATCTGTTCCTGTTTGGAAACACGATAGGAAAAAGGGTTAAGACGTGCGTGCATGAAGAGACATAAACCTGTGCCTACGTTCCAAACTCTTCACCACCGCCATTAAACACTCTTCTTTCGTAAGCGATTCAAGCCGTAGAAGCGCATCCTCAACATCCGATCTCCCGACCAGCTTCTTCAGATATTTCTCTAAACCATAGTCAGAATCACAGGACCAAAACGCATAGATTGACTCACTGATTGGCCTTTCTGACATCGCCTTCGTCGAAAGTGCAAGAGTGGAAAGGACCTGCGCCATGATCTTCCCGAGCAACTCCGTGAAATCTTTCGTAAGTGCTATTTCAGTATAACCGTTCAGACGTTGAACAAAGAAGTGGATCCGTTCGAATAGGTGGACGAATTTGTTGTAGTCCGCAGAAACATCCCTTGCCGCCTGTGCATTTGAATTTTAGACTACTGGCCACAATGGACTTAAAGGTAGAAACCTACTGCAAGAAGAACGCAGATCCCCGTGAAGATGATTTTTGCGGGTGAGAATGGCTGAGAACTTGGTGTCGGAGGATGATAACCCGGGACAGATAAAGTAGCTTACGAGACCTCCAAGCGTCCCTGAGAACGAAAAAAGAATATGGACAGTCGGATCCAACCACGCCATCAATCTCTCATCACGCTTGCGAGATCTGCTGAGAGTCTGAGCTTGCTTTCGAAGTATGTTCAAAACGGCCTCTGGACTGTGACATGCGTCGAGTTGGGTGGCAAATGAATGGG
Source organism: Russula virescens (assembly GCA_003316435.1). NCBI lineage: Eukaryota > Fungi > Basidiomycota > Agaricomycetes > Russulales > Russulaceae > Russula > Russula virescens. Next base: position 22,497 of record QFEY01003301.1, on the reverse strand, counting down.
TGCGTAGTGGGTTGCCTGTGACGGTCTCGTATTCGGTCTCGGCAGCTTGAAATATCGCGGCAAAGTTCTGATTCGATTGAGAAGGGCCTGATATTTGGTTGGTTGTGGACATGGGAAGAAAACTGGTGGGAGAGGAAGATATATAGTCGATGAATATGGTTGAAGTCAACCAATACAAGTAAACACAGCCACAGGTACAAGGTACAAGGGCCATGACTCGATAAGGGAGCGTGAGAAACGCCACTACTTGACCTGTTCCTTCTCATCCAACATACAGTAACGACGCAAGAAGTTTTATTTGTGAGGTATGACGTGGATTTCATGCGTGGCATGCTGTAACCCGTCTTGGTGTCCCAAATGCATCTTAACTCAATCGCCTCATCTGACTGGTCAGCTGAGCCTTAAGTAAGCGTTGGAGCTCAAACTTAAGGTATTATGGTTACGACCGTATGTTTGACGCCAAGACGGGTTATCCTAGACTACGCTCGTACCACTGTATTCCCTCAAACAAACTTTGCAGGGTTATGGAATTCATCGGGATCTTCTGACACCGCCGCTCTAGCCGACAAAGGTATCCGCTTTAACCATACGACAATCCGTCCTTACTGGCGCGCCCATCGAGTCATTTATGCTACTCCTTCCCTGCATGTTCAAGCAAGCCTATCTTCACAGGCCATTTAAAGTATTACAGTACGAGTGTCTGGTTGGGTACCTTTCCGTCTGAATTCTGAAAATGGTTGGCGCGAGCCCCTTAAGACATGGCAAGATGTGGGTTGCCTCGTACCGTAGTGAGCGTCCACCTTTGGCTCGCCCTCTAACCTGATCTCCGTCCAAGCGAAGCTCGCCCGAGGCGGACAGCAGCTCCTATGAACCGAGCAGGCAGTCGGGCCCGCCCGTAGAACCTCGCCTGGTTGTCCGGCCGCGGCGTCCGTAGAGGTATTCTGGACGGGCGCCAGTCGTGGCAACGTCCGCTCAATACTGCAATGCCTGCACGAGTCCGGATATTTCATGACGCAGAGGGGCCTGGGCACGATGTTCTTACAGTCCGAGTGGTGCACGCTGCGCCCCTTTGCGTGCAATTTCGATGCGTGATCTCACTTTGGGGGTGACTTTGTGAGTAACTTTCATTTGAAAACTGTTAAGGTGATGGTAAATTGTGTCCCGTGCACTGCCAGTAGGTCATGTGTCCGTCGATGCTACTGTCGACTAACAGGACCGGCTTTGCGGTTGAGGGTGTGTAAGAGTTCATGCATTCATGCATGGATACCATATTATGCTTCGTGTTAATGCCGATGCCGACGACAGTCCTCCAATCTAAATCATGGACCCACAATAAAACCAGAATATGTGTCCCATGAAGGAAAAGGGGATATTCAGGATGAAGAATAGGTTATAGTAACGTAAAGGGTATAGTAACAGTATTCGTAGTTTCATGTCGGTCCTTGTTACAGTCCCCCCTATTCATTTTTCGCTCCATGTTCCAACAACAGCTGCACGATTTGGTTCTGGCCCCGCCGTGTAGCCACCTGAACTGGGGTATCATGTCTTGGTGCCCGGATGTGCACGTCCGCTCCGCGCGCTAGCAGCAGCTGCGCAACCTCGAGGCGTCCATTCTCCGATGCCTCGTACAACGGTGTTCCGTTGAAGCATAGGGCGTTGATGTCAGCACCGTGCTCCAAGAGGATCTGCGCGACATCGGCGGACCCGCCCATCGATGCCAAGTGCAGTGGTGCAACCATACCGGAGTTGGCAGTGGCATTCACATCAGCATTATGTTGCAGTAGCAAGCGAATCGCTGCAGCGCATCCGCCGAGCGATGCGTAATGGGTCAGCGGGTGTCTAGACGAATCCAGCATATCCGGAGCTGCACCGTGCTCCAGTAACAGGCGCATAACATCCAGATGATTGCCGAAATATGCTGCGAATAAGGGCGTTCTCTCGGCTATAACTGTCATATGCACGTCGGCCCCATGATTAAGTAACAGAGATACTGTATCGAGATGTCCGTTCCTCGATGCTGCGTGCAAAGGGCTTCCATGATAACCACACTTGGCATTGACATCTTCTCCATGCGTAAAGATCAGGTACTTGGCTGTCCCACAAAGCCCACATGAAGCTGCGTAGTACAATGCAGTAGCGTTGGGATGAGTCGGGCGATCCGGGATAGCGTTCATGGTTTGTTGAGCCCGACCGTGGTCGACATCGTGTATCCAAACCCATGCCGCAAGATACGGATTACTTGGGTTGAATAACTCTTCCATGATGTCTTGGAATCGCGGTGCTACGCCCTCGTATCTGGCATGAACGAACCACCATTCAGCAGCATAGAACGCCAACGAAAATGTCGCGAGCCGCTTCTTATCAATTTTGTCGTCCAACTGTAGTAGTACCGTGAGACAAGCTTGAGTGAGAATAGTGTGAGCGGCGTCTAGGGAGGTGTGGAACTGGCGGATGTTTCCGACCTCGGATGTCCGGAGGCGATCCGAAGTCAGGTATTCTTTCACTGAAAAGTGAGAGAATTGGACAATTTTAGAGCTTTTGGTGTCATCGATCACGGTGATCAGAGTGGAACATGCAGAAAGAATGGCTTCTTCCGAAATTTCTGGGCGCCAGGCTTCCACGAAATTATATGCGGCATCTTGATCAAAGTCAATAGCGAATATCTCTGCAAGTTCTTCAACGCGAAGCGGCCGTATGGCTGCGACTAAGCACTGAAAGAGCCTATGTGCATGCTGTTTTTTCTCCTTAGGAATTTCTTGTAACGCCCGTTCATAGGTCTCATCCAGTGTTGGTGGTAGCTCGTTCAAAGTCTTCCGGATACTTGAGGGAAAGCACCGACGTAACGTGTCCAGCTGGCAAAATACCCAGCGGAACCTGTCAGAGACTATAAGCAATAATTACTAGGTACTTTGAGAGACGTATCTCACATGCCGCTGGCTCGTTCAGAGAGTGTGTTGATAACAAGTTCCTTGTCCTCTTCTCTCCATCTCCGCATCGCATTATCCGTATGGACGAAAGAGTGCACATAATGGTTGATATCCTCCCTTTGACCGCTTTCCTCATGAAGGGCCACCCGGGACGACGCAGACGTCAGAGGGTTGAGTACGGTCTGTATGTCTTGCTCGGGCCGACTAGTTATTGAAAGGAATAGATTTGAATGGTTTGACCCAAGGAGATCCCTCACGAAGTACAACATCTCGTCGCGAGCGGATGGGGTTCTAGTAGTATTCGGACACTCATCCAAAGCATCGATGATAATGAACACAGGAAATTGTCCGAGAATTTTAATCATTGCGTTGAGACATTCCGCAAGGGACGCATCGCTAGGCCGTTCAGAACCATTGCGGCATTCATCGTACAATTGATAAAGTACATCCCTGCAGCGATCAGAATTGCCACTGAGTTGGGAGAGAAGGGATGCCAGCAAGCCCCGGACATGGCGCTTGGAGGTGTCCTTGTAATCAAAGTAATGATACGCCACAAAGGCCGACGTCTCTTGTTGTATATTCTTGATATCCTCGATAATGGCTGAGCTGATCGACGGGTTTGATCTCATATCAAAGGATCAGACAAAGACTGCGTACCAAAGGACGCTTTTACCCGCACCGGCTGGGGTATCGAAGAATGAATCAAGCAGTGTACGAAAAGGCAGAGAGGCGGGAGAATCGTACGGTTCCCACGAATCCACAATAAGGAGCCGCTCTTCTTCCATTCTCGGAATTTGCTGCAATGAATAAACCATATTCCAGTCCCCTCGTGTTGAAGTTTGCGGGCGTTATGATGATTGATGGAAGGGTCGGGTGGAGAGAGCCATGTTTGAAGATTCGCTTGCAACTGGTTCCCTGCGAGTATGTGTCAGGTTTTAAGGCCGACGATGGTACCGTAGAGTAACAAACGCTGAAGTACATCTGTTCCTGTTTTGGGATAGGGTTGAAAATGTGGTTAGTAAGTACATTCACGATGGAGACATGCTGTTACATACGTTCTTCGACCAGCACCTTGATCTCTTTGACGTTGCGATGGACATGGTGCGAAACCTCTAAGTTCTTTGCCACCGCCATTAAACTCTCTTCTTTGGTAAGCGAGTCGAGTCGTTGCAGCGCGTCCTCAACATTAGTCCTCCCCATCAACCGCTTTAGAAATCTTTCTGGACGATAATCAGCCAAGAAGGTGCATCGGTCATAGATCGACTCACTGGTTCGCCTCTCTGTCATTGTCTTTGTTGAAATCGCGAGGATGAAAAGGATCTCCGCCATGATCTTCCCGAGCAACTCCGTAAAATCTCTCGTGAGTGCAGTCCCTGTATAGCTGTGTAGACGTTGAACGAAGAGGTGAATCCGTTCGAAGAGGTGGACGAGTTTGTTGTAGTCCGCAGAAACATCTATCACAGCCTGTAGATTTGAATATTAGACTCTTGGAGACAAGGGACATGAGGCAGAGACTTACAGCGAGAAGGACACCGATCCCGGTGAATATCGTTTTCGCGGGTGCGAATGGCTGAGAACCAGATATCAGAGGACGGGTATACGGAACGAATGAAGCGGCTTACAAGTCCGATCCCTTCTCCAAGCGTACCCGAAAAAGCAAAAAGAATATGGACAGTCGGATCCAACCATGCCATCAATCTCTCATCGCGCTTGCGAGATGTACTGAGAGCCTGAGCTTGTGTTCGAAGTATGTTCAAGACGGCCTCTGGACTGTCACACCCGTCGAGTTGCGTGGTAAAGGGATGATCGCGTAGGGTCTTTCCGGTGACGGTCTCGTACTCGCTCAAAGCAGTTTGGAATATCCTAGCAAAGTTATCATTCGATCGCGAAGGACCTGCCGTGTGGTTGGTTGCAGACATGGGGACAATAGTGGCAGAAGAACTCGAAGGCGGGAGGAAGTTATGTCGCAGATAAGGATGGTTCAAGGGTTTGAGTCAACCAACTACAGTGATACAGCATGTTTCACTGATCATTTATCCGCGGCGAACCCCGGGGCCAGTAAAACGTACATTTCATTCCCCGACCCGTTCGTCAACTAAACAAAATACTCTATTGTTATTTAACCTTCACCGCCATGCATCTACTTTCGATTTATCGGAAAGGAGGCTAAGGACCAACAGTTTCAAACATTGCGACGTTGGAAACGACAGTTTTTCCTTCGTTGTGTGCGCTATGGAGGGTTTGAAAGTGGCTCATTTGCTGGCAGTTACAATAGTGGTTATTGAATCAACACGAGCGGGTACAATCAGGTGCGTTGTTATCATCATCTTCATGCGATCCTCTCTGATTTCCGAAACAGAAAGCCCGGGTGCTAGGTCGATTCCGAGATTAGTACATGTCAAGGAGAAGGGGCCTTTGTGGAGAAGGATGCTGGCATCGATGAGACTACGGCCCGCCACACAATTGCTGCGATGACAAGCCAGGTGCGTTCATCAACGGCGCAGAAAACCGGAGCCCGTTCCTGTGCCAGTCATGAGCTTGCTTGATTTTGACGACAACGGGCCAGCAGCGGGTTCGAGTCCCACAGCGGCAGAGAAAGCGCTCCCTGCACTCGCGCCGCTAGGGACCAACGAAAATCGTGCGTCAATATTCTTAGTGCCTAATGTCAGCCCATGCTCATGTGTACGCTGTATGACAGCTGGTGACGAGGATGACTTTGCAGTTTCCAAGCCGTGTCGTCTTCACCCCCCACATCCGCGTCAATCTCCTCTGCCCCATCACAACGCGCTCAATCAGCTCAGCCACAGGCTTTTGGGTCGCTCAACTCTGTGCTTGCGGCCCCGTCACAAGGGCGGTCCAGCTCCACACCGGCTCCTGCACCTGCGTATGCGGCGATGCCCGCTATGAGCCCAATGTGACGCACGGTCGGCCGTGACATCACTTGTTTCTACTGCCTTGCCATCTTTGGCTACGACGTCTACAAAGTAGGGTGGTAGCGGCGGCAATAGCAGGTTCGATGACCTTTCGACCATGTCACTCGGTTCTGCAGGGTCTAACAAGCCTGCTGGAGTCGCGGCCAGCGCGGAACGTATGATATCAGGGATCTGGAGAAGATACCAGCAGGGATTTGGGGTACGCAGAACCAAATGCGACCTTCGGCGGCGGCAGCAGCCTCGGGAAGTGGAAGCGGGTTTAGATGGTTCGTGAAGCCCGCAGTGCTGAGTAGCTGGGGGCGCACCTGCAGGAGCAGATGATTTGCTCCTTTGAGAGTAGGAGATACAACTCCTTCGTTGACGAGGATGGAGACGATTGTAGATTTGTTTTCACCCTTTTTTCCATTTGTACGTGTATGCTCATACTGTACACTGACTATGATACAGCACAGTTACTACCTTCGTTTTCCGTCGCTAGCTTCATTAGTGCTAGCCTCTGACCACAGTACAGTATGGTGAAAATGGAAGCAGTAGTACGCGAGTGGGATCACGGCTACTTTATGCGCACTATAAGCTTAGGCGAACGGGGATCGTGAGGCGGAGGTGGCAACGCCAACGGAACTCGGGCAGGGCTTGGCGGTAGAAGGTGAGGCTGGTCATGGGGTTGCAAAGCGGCAAGTATGCTCATGTGGGGCAGTGGGGAAGGCGAGGGCGAGGAGGGAGGGCTGCGTAAAGACGAGCCAAGCGCCTGAGGTAAATATAGGCGGTGGACGTAGCCGCGCTCATTCATTACGTTCTTTTGCGAGGGAACGTTCGGGTCGCAGTAACGATACGGGATGATAAGTAACTTACTTAACGATCTAGGCGCGTTTCTTGTCGGCTGCGCTCCATTGCCCCGCGCTCGATTCCTATTCGTTCAATGTCGTCGTACACTCGCAATACGGACGTAAGCGCCTCATTTGCTTCGAGGAGCGCGCCGTGTAATCGTTCCTCGGGCGTCAGCTCAATGGGCGACTCCTCTCCGCTGCCTTGTTTATTACTATAAGATTTTGGTGACATGTTGTGTACACCCTGGATGTCTAGTCGCTTTATTGTACGTTGCTGTCGCTGTTGAGCTTCACGAGCAGCACGAGATCGATTGGCTCCCGCTGTGGCCCAGGGTATTTGCGCGGCAATCAGCTCCTGAGAGTTGACGCACTTTGCATGCCAATCCTGTTAAAAACGCTATCAGTCGTTGCCTCGTGACTTAGCCAAGAAAGATACGGGCGCTTGCCTTGATGATGTCCTTCTCTCGTAAATCCTCCGGCGAAGCAAATACGAGGGGTTCGGAGAGTAATTGCGCGTTGCCATGGGCAAAAGGGCATTCTTGGAATGACCGTCGCGTGTCATCTTCAGGCGGCGTAACCCGTTGTAGAGGAACATGGCCCGGTGCCTCCCGCTTTGCCCAGGAAGGAGGTTGTGGTGTTTGAGTCCGGGTTTGGGCCTGGGCCTGGGACAGTGGCGACTGTGATTGCGGTTGTGGAGGTGGAGGTGGAGGTGGCGCAGCTTGTGGCTGAGCATTCGGCGGCGCCGTAGTTTGAAGTAATTGTGGGTGCACGGGAAAATAAACAGGAGTGCTGATCGCAGTGCTGCGCCGCGGTGAAGGGGGGTTGAACATAGCATCGTCAGGATCAAAGGGTACGCCCTGCGACAAAGTCTCAGCATTCGCCAGGCGGCGAGTAATGACCGACCTCATCTGGCTTCCAAGCGGGCTTGACCTTTCTCCAGAGCACTCGAAAGCTTGATTCATTCTTATACGATGTCCCGGAGCTTGCATAGGCTGCGGCCGCGAGAACGTCAAGTAAACGCTCACGTACGACGGGTGAGGTTCGCTGAGAAGTAAGGACATCCGCTAAGGTGTCCAAGAACTTGCTTCTTGCACATTGGTGAACAAAAAGCTCAGACGAGTTCCGTAACATGATGGCCCAAAGCTGTGTAGACAAGATTAGACGGATACGATTGGCGATGGGTGGGAGAGCGCACCCTTGCCGCTGAGAGTTGATGTTGCGCATCGCCGTATCTAAAGTTAGAATCAAATTGAGGAAGCACGAGGGGAGAAGTCGGTGGGAACCGCACTTAAATTCTTTCCGAAGAGCCTTCGCCGCTTCCTTGGCGTTCGCTTCGGTCGCTGATGCTCGTTCGCAAACGTCCAAGACGACAGCCCACTCCTCGGACGAGGTCGCAGTCAAGTACCCTAGACCAGAAGGAAATTTAGAAAACGGAAGGGTGGCAGTTGAGTGAGGCCAGGGGGTAAAGTACCAATCAACCTCGTGAGGTCTTGTTGACCGTCTTCCTTTTCGCGAACGTCGCGGCGGTGATTGTCACGATCAGTTGGGTTGGCCCAACTCCAGAAATTGCCACGTTCCTTCTTTTCTTCCAGAAAGGAAACCCCTTTGGGTGTATATACTACGGTGTCGTCATCGCGAAGGGCGCCTGTAATGTCGAATTTTGAGGACGGGGGGGAGAACGGGGGGTTGATGGCGTCGGGGATGCTCACGGCGGGATTGACACCGCGGCGGTCCTTGTCGCGTTCTCGGGTGTCCTTGTTAAGATATGGAGAGAAGGGCGTCCCAGGAAACTGGGATGCTGTCCGCTGGGAATTCATAGGCGAGTTGGACAGGGGCGGCAAAGCTCCTGGAGGGAGAGATGCGAGCGAAGAGGAGCGGAGAGAGGTTAAGGGTTCAGCCGCGCTGTTAAGGTCAGCGGTAATAACATGCCAGTTGTCATCGTCTGATGAAAGAGTTGTGTGGTGATGGGTGTCGTGGGACGGAAGGATGGCACCGAGCTGGTGGAGGGGTTGTATCGATTGAAATTCGAGTTGGGGATGATGCGATTGATATGTCTGGAACTCCTGCGGGAAGAGAAGAAAAAACGAATAGCCGTGAGTGAAGATGCGACAAAAGAAAGGGAGAGAGCGAGAGATCTGGAAAGGGCAGGAAGGTGATGATTTGTACTAGTACAGTACCTCCGAAGTGTTAACCGAAGTCAGATCCGGGGGAGGGACACCCCGGAACGCAGGGGTAACTTTGGCGAGTTGGGGTTTGTCTCTCGAGAATAACCTTCGCATTGGAGAGAAGGAGAGTGGGTAAAGGCGAAATGAGAAGTGTAGGAAGAGAGGAGGAGAAGACTGATAGCAAGAGATCACACCTGGGCGCTAAGAGTCGGGCTGGGGCGGTAATTGATCAGAGCCTAAAAGAGCGCCCATATTAGCGCTCGAAGCAAAAGACGCGACCCATTGATGTTCCCCACTCCATTCCACCCACATCTTCCGCATCTTGTCCTCCTCATTCATAAAAAATGCCGAGGAGATCCTCAACGCGCTGGAAGCCATACATCGTGCCCGTGCGTATTTTGCGATACACAAACTCGGGGGTCTACACGCTTCCCGTGGTGACACGGACATGCCCACAATGTCGCGCGCAGCCTATCTCCTGCGTCTTATGCTGCGACTTGAAGGGGACGCGGCTAGCATCGCGGAAGAGGCGCGTGCGCTGCTTGGCGAGCATGTAGAAGGGTAGAATTTGAGTGTGCGAATGGACATGAGTGAGGCGGTGCTTAGTACCTCATCGTCGCTTGGTGTATGTAGGGGAATCAACACTTTCGCGCGCGGTTGTGGTATTGTTTTCACGACGTCCTGAGATGTTGAGGATGTCGGCGATGGTGATGACTGAGGTTTTTTTATGGTCGCGGACCGATCTCACGGCACATGCCTGCTGATGTAATGGCCGGCGGCGAGGAACTGATATATACAGCGGGTTCAAGGAACGAAATTTATGCATTTCTACTTGCTTTGCACTCAGGGTCTCGCTCGGAACTTGCTTGTTATTGTGCTCTCCATCTTGCCAACTTCGCCCTATCTCACACCGAATGCATACTCGACGCGATGTCCTGGGTCCATATGCGTATGTACCTGGCTTTCCATTTTAAAAAATTAAATGCAAATGTTAGATCTGTGGGTCTACCGCACGACCGCCACGACGATAAGCAAGACACGTTCGTTAGCCATAGTCCAATGCTACGGGCCGCGGACAAGGCAACGGACCTGGACCAGGGTGCCGCGCCTATGATGATCAATTTCACTGTGAGCCTGTAGAGCGCCGTCGTAGAGCTATTCCCCTCGAAATTGTTCCGCATGTGCGGCGACGAGATCAACGCGTAGTGCTATGACACACAGACGCAGCACGATCTTGATGTGGGACGCTCAAGCAGGCCCTCGATGGATTCATGCAGGCGATGCATGGCGCGCTCAGGAGTTTTAGGAATATGCTGGTCGCACGGGAGGTGCGTGATATTCTGTGTTTGTTCGATAGTGCCTTGTAGCTGTGGGGATGGGTGTCCTAAACATCGCCCGTACTACAGTTTTCCCTCACAAACAAACTTTTCTGGGGTGTGATGTTCATCCGAGTCTGCTGCCGCTGTCGCCGACAAGGGTATCTGCTTTGTCCATGCGGCATCTGACCCGATCTACCTGGTGCGTCCATCGAGTCGTTACTCTACTTCTCCCTCCATGTTCAAACAGTGTCCGTCTTTGCACGCCATTTATAGTTTTACAGTACCGGTGCCTGGCTGGGTACCTTTCCATCTGAAAATAGTTGATACGAACCCTTCAAGACATGCAGAATGTGAGTTTCCTCTTACAGTAGCGTAATGAGCACCCACCACAGAGGAGCCGCTTTTCTCTACCACTAACTACCCCCCTCTTTCTCCTTTTCTCTCTACTCGGCAACCACGGACACAGGCTTACACCTTCGACCCGCCCACGAACATGACCTCCATCCAAGTGAAGCTCGTACTAGGCGGGCAGTAGTTCCTACGGACCTAGCAGTCGGGCTCGCAGAACTTCGACTCGACCATCCTCCAATGTATATCATAGGCCCACAGTAAAACACAAAATAGGACGTTCAGAATGAGGAATTGGGTATAGTAACGTAAAGGATATAGTGAGAGTATTCGTAAACTGCTTCTCGGTCCTTGTTACAGCCCCCCGGGCCTATTCTTTTGCTCCATGCTCCAACAACAATTGCGCAATTTGGGTGTGGCCCAGCCGTGTAGCCACCTGGAATGGTGTCTCCCTATATGATGCCCGCATGTGCACGTCCGCTCCGCGCGCTAGCAGCAGCTGTGCAACATCGAGGTATCCACGCTTTGATGTCTCGTACAACGGAGTTCCGTGGAAGGATAGGGCGTTGATTTCGGCGCCGTGTTCCAGGAGGATCTGTGCGACGTTGGCGTGTCCTCCTTGTGATGCCCAGTGCAGTGGCGTGTACCTAGTTTTTCTTGCAGCGGCATTCACATCAGCACTGTGTTGTAGTAATAAGTGTATTGCCTCAGTGCGTCCGGTTCTTGATGCACAATGAATCAGTTGAAGTCCAAACCGATCCTGCATGTCCGGAGATGCTCCATGCTCCAGTAGCAGGCACATAATCCCCAGATGATTGTCTGACGATGCTGCGAATAGGGGTGTTCTCCCGTCTCTGTCTGTCATATTTACGTCTGCCCCATGATCAAGTAACAGAGACACTGCATCAAGATGTCCCTTCTTCGATGCCGCATGCAACGGACTTCCGTAACCACCAGTCTTGGCATTAACATCTTCTCCATGCGTCGAGATCAGGTACTTGGCTGGGCCACAAAGGTCACATGACACTGCATAGTACAATGCAGTTGCCTCGGGATGTGACGGGCGATCTGCGAGAGCATCCATGGATTGTTGAACCAGATCTTGGTCCACATCATATATCCAAACCCATGCCGCAAGGTACGGATTACTTGGGTTGAAAAACTCTTCCATGACATCTTGGAATCGCGGTGCCACGCCCTCGTACCTGGCATGAATGAACCAGAACTGAGCAGCATAGAGTATCAGAGAAAGTGTCGCAAGCCGCGTCTTGTCAATCTTTTCGTCCAACTGCAATAGTACCGTGAGGCAAGTTTGAGCAAGAATGGTGTGGGCGGTATCGAGGGAAATGTGGAATTGGTGGATGTTTCCGACCTCAGACGTCCGGAGGCGATCCGAAGTCAGGTATTCTTTCACCGAAAAATGAGAGAACTGGACGATCCTCGAACCCTCCTCATCGTCGATGATGGCGATCAAAGTGGAACATGCGGAAAGAATAGCTTCTTCTGGATTTTCAGGGCGCCAGCCTTCCAGAATGTCGGGCGCTGAGTCTTGGCCAGTTTTGATCGCGAATAACTCAGCGAGCTCTTCGACACGGAGAGGGCGAATAGATACAACCAAGCATTGAAACAATTGATACGCATGTTGTTTTTTCACTTTGGGGATCTCTTGTAGTGTCCGTTCGTATGTCTCGTCTAATGTCGGTGGTAATTCGCTCAGAGTCTTCCGAATGCTTGAAGGAAAGCATCGGCGTAACGTGTCCAGCTGGCAAAAAACCCAGCGGAACCTGTCCGAGATTATAAGTAACAATAATTGGATACTGGAACAGAGGATCTCACATGCCGCTGGATCGCTCCGAAAGCGTGTCGATAACAAGTTCCTTATCCTCTTCTTTCCATCTCCGCATTTCTCTGTCCGTGTAGACAAAAGCGCGGACATAATTTTTGATATCTTCCCTTTGACCTCTTTCGTCGTGGAGGGCTATGTTGCACGACGCGGATGTCAGGGGGTTTAGAACTGTCTGTATATCTTGCTCGGGTCTACTAGTGACGCAGGCAAACAAGTTTGACTTGCTTGACACGATAAGGTCCTCCAGAAAGTCCAACACCTCTTCGCGAGCAGACGGCGTTCCAGTGGTATTAGGACACTCATCCAAAGCATCAATAATGATGAAGATGGGAACTTGTCCTGGGAGTCCGACCATGTTCTTGAGACATTTTGTAAGGTCCGCGTTGCTGGGTTGTTCGGAACCGTTGCGGCACTTCTCGTATGAGTGACAAAGAACATCCCAGCAGCGATCAGAATCGCCACTGAGTTGAGAGAGGACAGAGGCAAGCAGGCCGCGGACATGGCGCTTGGAAGCATCCTTGAAATCAAAGTAATGATACGCAATCAGGGCCGACGTCTCGTTTCGCACGTTCTTGATGTCTTCGATGATAGCGGAGCTGATCAGCGACATGAATTTCATATCACGGGAAGAACGAAATCCTGCGTACCAAAGGATACTTTTACCCGCACCGGCTGCGGAATTGGAGAAGGAATCAGCCTGAGTGCGCAATCAGGAAAGATAGGCGAGAGAAGCTTACGATTACCACTGATCCACAACAAAGAACCATTCTTCTTCCATTCTCGGAATTTGTTGCAATGAATAAACCAAGCTCCAGTTCCATCATGCTGGGTCTTGCATGCATTTTTATGGTTGAAGGAAATATCCGGAGGAGAGAGCCATCTTTGAAGTTTCTCTTGCATCTGGTTCCCTGTGCGCATGTGTCAGCTTGGACAGCCAATTACAGTACTATCAACGAGTAACAAACGTTGTTGCTCATCCGCTCCTGTTTTGGACACAATAGCAAATGAGTTCAGTACGCGTTAGAAGAGGGATAGAAACCATTGCGTACGTTCTTTGACCGCTACCACGACCTCCAAATTCTTCGCCACCGCCATCAGGCTCTCCTCTTTCGTAAGCAAGTCGAGCCGTAGAAGCGCATCATCAACGCCAGACTTTCCGATCAGCCTCTTCAGAAATTTGTCTAGGCGATATTCAGCCGAAGAGAATAGAGCATGGATTGACTGTGACTCACTTATCCGCCTCTCTGTCATCGCCTTCGTCGAGGGCGCAAGGATGGAAAGGATCTGTGCCATGGTCTTCCCGAGCAATTCCGTGAATTCTCTCGTGAGTGGGATCCCAGTATAACTGCTGAGACGTTGAACGAAGAAATGAATCCTTTCGAATAAGTGGATGAGTTTGCTCTGGTCCGCGACAACATCCCTCGCTGCCTGTAGGTCGGAATATTAGTCGAATGCCTAACATGGCATCTAGGACATAGAATTACCGCGAGAAGTACCCCAATCCCCGTGAAGATCGTTTTGGCGGGTGAGAATGGCTGATAGCCAGGTGTCGACGAGCGATCATACTGGAAAGATAAAGCAGCTTACAAGTCCGATCCCTTCTCCCAGCGTCCCTGAGAACGTAAAAAGAATATGAACAGTCGGGTCCAACCACGCCATTAATCCCTCATCGCGCTCGCAAGATTTGCTGAGAGCCTGGGCTTGCGCTCGAAATACATTCAAGACGGCCTCTGGGTTGTGACATGCGTCGAGTTGGGTGGCAAGTGGATGGGTGCGTAGTGGATTTCCAGCGATGGTCTCGTACTCGCTCTCGGCAGCTTGAAATATCGCGGCAAAGTTATCGTTAAATCGCGAAGGGCCTGCCGTTTGGTTGGTTGTAGACATGAGGAAAGAAATGGCAGACGAAAGTGGGGGCGAAGATATGTGGAAGAGTTTGTGGTGTCAACAGTGTTGTCACGGCTCGGCTCGAAAAGTGGCTACTGAATTGAGCCGTTTGCAAAAAAAGGCCCAATATGGACATTTTCGCCATTTTGGGCCCCCTGATTTTGAGCCGCGACATCACACTAGCCCGGGCCCCTCAAGGAGCTCAGCCAGCTGATTTAGCCCGATATGGGATGCACGTAGCCGCGAGCCAGCCTATTTATTTACGGTACTATCACGTGTGGGGAGTTGCAAAACTTTTACTAAATAGAAAATAGAAAAACATCGATAGCACCTATTGGCAATCGGATTTTTGGAGTCGACGTGATAATATATGAACTAACCCCATGAAGTGTTACTTTGGTATAAGGTGGCCAGGTGGATGTGTCGGAAGAAAGCCGATTGTGAGTAGTCGAAATTTGGGAGTTGCAAAATTTTTGTCATGGATTGTCACGCTGACTCATGCAACCAGCACTGTGTGCAAATCAGGGTATTTAACCAAAAGAGAGTTGCATAAGAGTTTAAATAAGTGTTAAACAATTATAAGGGTTTTCTCATTCAAAAGAGTTTGAAAAAGAGTTTAAGTAAATATCACATGAAAAAGATTCTATAATAAGAGTTAAACTCTCACCAGACTCTTCCTGGCCTGATAAACTCCCTGTAAAATTACTTAAACTCTTTTTCCGAATGTTTTTTTCATGAGAAAAGAGCATGACTAATTTGAGTGATATGGCAGGTGGGAAGGTTAAATAATCACGCTCTGACTCATGAAAAAAAAATCCAAAAAAAGAGTTTAAGTAATTTTACAGGGAATTTACCGGGCCAGGAAGAGTCTGGTGAGAGTTTAACTCTTTTTATAGAATCTTTTTCACGTGATATTTACTTAAACTCTTTTTCAAACTCTTTTGAATGAGAAAACCCTTATAATTGTTTAACACTTATTTAAACTCTTATGCAACTCTCTTTTGGTTAAATACCCTGATTTGCACGCAGTGCAGAGAGCAACCCGAAGCGCAAACGTGACGTGCTAGCTAAGCGACGGACTTTGAAATCTGATGGGTGTCGAGGGCACATTGTCACGCAAATTCACTCCTTCATCTGTATCTCCCCTCTTGCTGCTCTAAACGCTCTAGAAATTTGTATGAGACATGAATGGTATGCATAGATGATATCGTAAAACTTTTAGAATACTGTGTTTAGAAATACCTAAACCTGGGACTGTTTTAACCACAAATTGGATCTTGTCCCATAATATCACGAAGATCGCAAAGCAAGCACAACGAAAATTAGCTGATCTTTGGTTGGATATACCACCCATACACTACCAAATTATGGATCTAAACTGAAATAAAGAAAGTCCTGCGGCGATCCCTTAAAAAACTGCATTTTGCAACTCTCTGGTATTTTGCAACCCAGAACACGTGATAGTATACCGTACGCCATTAAGACAGAGAACATTCTCCTTAAAGCTCCCGCACCAGTCGATGAGATGTTCCCTCCGACTCCTCCTATTTATCTTGTAAACTCGTAAACCGCCAGTTTATGTTGATCTCCAGTTCCAAAACACCATTCCACTTGCCATCTTTACCATGTTCCTGTAATTGGCCCAACTGAAAATCTGGCTCGAGTTAAGTAGTCACAACCACTTCACTTCGCCTCGCAAAACTAGACAGGGTGTGCTGTCGTGAAGGTCGGTCGGATACGGACATAATTCTAGTCAGACCGGTTCAGGGAAACCCGCGCAGCCCACTGGGCGGGTGGGTAGACTACTCCGAGATGGCTGAAAGAAAGGACGGCCGGGTCATCGGACTGACGATAAATTTGTGTGTATAAATCTCATTCTTCACGGGCTACATCAACGCCACTTCCGTTATAAACTAGAAGGAATGGCTACAGTAGTGGTGCCAGTGCTGAAGCTTATGGGACATTTATTGGCCTCACGCTCTCCGAGCCCTTGGGCTATGCGTGTTTCACTCTGACTGACACCAATTTTGCGTCTGAAAGCCTCAGCTAGGGCTTGAAGCACGCTCAAGACGACCTGAGGATTATCAGAACTCTTGAGTTGCTTGGCAAAGTTATGGCTGCGTAGTGGCTTTCCGGTGACCCTCTCGTACTCCCTCAAAGCAGCTTGGGATATTACCCCAAAGTTATCGTTCAATATTTAGCTCGTCGCAAGCATGGGAGTGAGCTGGCAGAGAGGAAGGTGAGCAATGTTGTGGATGAACTTGAAGTTGCGCTAGTGACAGAATCAGGATACTATAAATGGTGACAATGTCCATATTCGACGTTTTTTTTTTGTGGGGCTCAATTCAGTAGCCACTCCGAGACAACAACACTAGGGGAAACGCCGCCATCATCACTCTTTAATAAACTTCTCGCCTCGAACTCACTTTTTCTCCTTCCTCGACCCCAGGTGATGCCAGATTGCATATCTCAACCCTAAGAATAATTCGTAGCCTCCACGACATTAACGAGAAGGGGAAGCATCGAGGCACCAACGGTAACATCTCCCAAACCCCGAAACCTCCTCCGTGGCTATATGTCCCGTAGTGCGTCATCGCACAAAAGAGCTGGTCGACCTTCTCGCCAATGCCGCTAAGATTCGCCAGTGATGCAAAAAGGTTACGGCTAACCGAGGCAAATTCGTCGCTACGGGGTTCTCCTTCGGGTGGAATCGGTGGATGGGATGGAGGATTTGGGAGTATGACCCATTTTTGGTGGTATTTGCAGTGGTGACTATGGATACAACGCGAGCGGATACAATCGAGGTGCGTTCTTGGCCTCTTCTTCCTGAAATCCTCGCTAATCTCAGATTACAGAGTACTTGGACGGTGGGAGTAACAATGGATTCCGGGTGACACGTCCAGGAGAACCGACTGAGAGGAATACGATGTTGGCGAGAATGAGACTTCAGTTCGCCCCACAACCGCTACTACGACAAGCCAGACGTGTTCATCAACGGTGCCGTTTAAAGCTATATGCAAGGCACCGGAGCCGGTTCCTGCGCCAGCTATGAACTTGCACAATTTTGACCACAACGAACCAGCGGCGGGCTCGAGTTCCGGGAGAATCCCGGGGCGCACTCGCACCGCTATGGACCAATGAAAACAGTGTGTCGCTATTATTAGCCCCTAATATCAGAGCATGCTCATGTACGTCGTACGACAGCCAATGGTGAGGACGACTTTTACAGATTTCCAAGCCGCACCCCCGCATCCGCGTCAATCTCCGCCAAACCTTTGGCAATCGTACTGGTCGCTGCTGCTGCTCCTGCCAAGCCGAACCTGATGGTTCTTCCATCGTCCATCCCCAACACCGCTACTTCAAACCTGTTCAATCAGCGCAGCCCCAGGCTTCTTAGGCCGCTTACCATGGCCTGCAGCCTCCATACTAGGGTGCCCCAGCTCGACGCCGGCGTCAACACTGCGTACGCGGCGATGCCCGCTATGAGCCCAACGTTGGCGTGGTCAGCCGTGAACGTCACGTCGTCACCTGTTTCTACCACCTCAACTGTCTTTTGCTAGGACCTCTGTAAAGCGGGGCGGCAGCTGCAGTGATGGCCGGTTCGATAACCTTTGGACGGTGTCCCGCCTCACATGCAATAAATAAGATTGCGGCGCCGGTGGCAGGGTAGGTCATTTTCCATCTGGAAATAGTTGGTACGAGTCCTTCAAGACGAGGCAGAAAGTAAGTTTCTCCCTTCTCATGGTGTCCATCCACCCTGGAGGAGCTGCTTCTTTCTGACACTGGCCACTCCCCCATTTAGCCTTCCCTCTACTCGGCAACGACGGACGCAACCCTACACCTTTGACCCGTTCACCAACCTGACCTCCATCCAAGTAAAGCACGTGCCAGGTAGTCAGCAGCTCCTATGGACCGAGCAGTTGGGCCCGCAGAACCTCAACTTGATCGTCTCGCCGCGCGCCGCGGCATCCGCAGACATATTCTGGATTGGTGCTAGTCGTGGTGACGTCTGCTCGGCGCTGCAGGCTGCACGAGCTCGGATATCACATGAGGTGGCGGGGTGTGGGCTCGATATCGTTGCAACCCGAGTGGTGCGCCCGCGCCTTTTTTCGTGCAATTTTGTTGCGCAATTTTACTCTGGGGGACTTTGCGTGGGACTTTTCTTTGGAGG
Source organism: Russula virescens (assembly GCA_003316435.1). Lineage (NCBI taxonomy): Eukaryota > Fungi > Basidiomycota > Agaricomycetes > Russulales > Russulaceae > Russula > Russula virescens. The sequence continues at coordinate 4,077 of QFEY01003301.1, read as the reverse complement.
CTGTTTGGGATGATGGATAATAGTTGTGTCGTGCACACTGTCAGCTAGTCATTGTGTTTGTCAACTTGATGCCAATGTTGGACTGGTTTTGCGGCGGGAGGGTGTGTAGAGTTCATGCATGGATACTGCATTATGTTCTCCCCTATTGAGATTTTCATGTTTAGCCTCTGCCGAGGACTGTCCTCCAATGTATATATTACAAGTACCGACGTAAAACACAGAATAGATATCGCATGGATGAATAAAGTGTGTAAGAGTATTCGTAGTCTGCTTGTCAATACATGTCTGTCCTTGCCGCAGCCACTCTATTCTGTTTCCGCATCGTGCTCCAACAACAGCTGCACAATCTGGGTGTGGCCCCGTTTGGTAGCCACCAGGAGTGGGGTCTCCTCACCTGGTGCACAGGTGTGCACGTCCGCTCCGCGTGCTAACAGCAGCTGCGTAACCTCGAGACGTCCCTCCTCCGATGCCTCGTACAACGGAGTCCCATGGTTGGATAAGGCGTTGATGTCGGCCCCGCGTTCCAAGAGGATCTGCACAACATCTACTTGTCCCCCCATCGATGCCCAGTGTAGTGGCGTAAAGTAATCGATGTTACGAGTGGTATTCACACGAGCCTGGGCATTATGCGGTAGTAGCAAGCGTATTATCCCAGTGTCCCCGGCGCATGATCCGTGATGTGCCGGGTGAGGTCTATATGCTACGGATCGAGGTGTTTTAATTCTGTTTGTCATATTCACATCGGCCCCATGATCGAGGAGTAGAGACACTGCATCGAGATGTCCCTTCCTTGATGCCACGTGCAACGGACTCCCATCATCACCACACTTGGCATTGACATCTTCTCCATGCATAGAGATCAGGTACTTGGCTGGGCCACAAAAGCCACATGAAGCTGCATAGTACAATGCAGTTGCCTTGGGACGCGATGGGCGATCTGCAAGTGTGTCAATAGATCGTCGAACCCAGTCTTTGTCCACGTCGTGTATCCACACCCATGCCGCAAGATACGGGTTACTTGGGTTGAATAACTTCTCCATGACGCCTTGAATTCGTGGTGCCACGCCTTCGTATTTGGCATGAACGAACCAGTGCTGAGCAGCATAGAATACCAGAGAAAACGTCGCAACACGCTTTCTGTCAACCGTTTCATCCAACTGCAACAGCACCGATAGGCAAGCTTGAGCGAGAATAGTGTGGGCGGCATCTAGTGAGATGTAACATTGGTGGATGTTTCCGACCTCGGACGTCCGGAGGCGATCCGAAGTCAGGTATTCTTTCACTGAAAAGTGAGAGAATTGGACGATCCTTGAACCCTCGTCGTCATCGATGATGGCGATCAAAGTGGAGCATGCGGAAAGAATATCATCCTCTGGATTTTCAGAATGCCAGCCCTCTATGAGATAAGTTCCGGCTTGGTGAAATTTGATAGCAAATATCTCCGCGAGTTCTTCAGTGCGAAGCGGCCGGATAGCCGCAACCAAGCATTGGAACAGTCGATGAGCGTACTGCCTTTTTTCTTTTGGGATCCCTTCTAACGTTCGTTCGTACGTCTCATCCAGCGTGGTTGGTAATTCGTTCAGAGTCTTCCGGATACTCGGAGGAAAGCATCGACGTAGGGTGTCCAGCTGGCAAAATACCCAGCGGAACCTGTTCAAGTTGGAGATTATGAGCAATAATAACTAGGTACTGTGAAGAGTATCTCACATGCCGCTGGCTCGTTCGGAGAGTGTGTCGATGACATGCTCCTTGTCCTCTTCTCTCCATCTTCGCATTGCATTATCTGTGTGGACGAAAGAGCGGACATAACTGTTAATATCCTCCCTTTGGCCACTTTCCTCGTGAAGGGCCACGCATGACAACGCAGACGTCAGAGGGTTGAGTACGGTCTGTATGTCTTGCTCGGGGCGACTGGTAATAGAAAGGAACAGATTTGAATGATTTGATCCAACGAGATCCCTCACGAAGTACAACACTTCGTCGCGGGCGGATGGGGTTCCGGTAGTATTCGGACACTCATCCAAAGCATCCATGATGATGAAAACGGGAAGTTGTCCAACGATTTTGATCATAGCGTTGAGACATTCCGCAAGGGCCACCTCGCTGGGTCGTTCGTAACCATTGTGGCACTTATGGTACAATTGACAAAGTACATCCCGGCAGCGATCAGAATCACCACTGAGTTGGGAGAGAAGGGATGCCAGCAATCCACGGACATGGCGTTTGGAGGTGTCCTTGTAATCAAAGTAATGATACGCGACCAAGGCAGTCCTTTCTTCTCGTAGGTTCTTGATGTCCTCAATAATGGCGGAGCTGATCGACGGGTTTAATTTCACATAAAAGGAATCAGACGTAGATTGCGTACCAAAGAACGGTTTTACCCGCACCGGCTGGGAGTACCGAAGAAGAGGCCAATCAGCGTACATAAAGGCAGAGCAGGCGAGAAAATCGTACGATTGCCGCGAATCCACAATAAGGAGCTGTTCTTCTTCCATTCTTGAAATTTGCCGCAATGAATGAACCAAGTTCCAGTTCCCTCATGTTGGCTTTTACGGGCGTTATGATGATTGACTGAAGGGTCGGGTGGAGAAAGCCACGTTTGAATATTCGCTTGTAATTGGTTCCCTGCAAGTAGGTGTCAGCTTTGACAGTCGACGGTGATGTCATTATGAAGTGACAAACGCTGAATTACATCTGTTCCTGTTTGGAGACACGATAAGACAAAGGGTTAAGATGTGCGTGTGTGAAAAGAGACATAAACCTATGCCTACGTTCCAAATTCTTTGCCACCACCATTGAAACCTCTTCTCTCGTAAGCGATTCAAGCCGTAGAAGCGCATCCTGAACATAAGATCTCCCAACCAGCTTCTTCAGATATTTCTCTGAGCTATAGTCAGAATCACGGGACCAAAACACGTAGATCGACTCACTGATTCGTCTCTCTGCCATTGCCCTTGTTGAAAGTGCAAGGATGGAAAGAACCTGCGCCATGATCTTCCCAAGTAACTCTGTGAAATCTTTCGTGAGTGCTATTCCAGTATAACTGTTCAGACGTTGAACAAAGAAGTGAATTTGTTCGAACAGCTGGACGAGTTTGTTGTAGTCCGCAGCACCATCCCTCGCTGCCTGTGAATTTAAATATAAAACCTTTGGCGACAAGTAACTTGCAGCAGAGACCTACTGCGAGAAGTACGCCTATTCCTGTGAATATCGTTTTCGCGGGCGAGAATGGCTTAGAACCAGGTGTCGGAGGATAATCATATGGGACAGATAAAGCAGCTTACGAGTCCTATCCCTTCTCCAAGTGTCCCTGAGAACATAAAAAGAACATGCACTACTGGATCCAACCATGTCATCAATCTCTCATCACGCTTGCGCGATTTGCTGAGAGCCTGGGCTTGCGTTCGAAGTACGTTCAAGACTGCCTCTGGGCTGTGACATGCGTCGAGTTGGGTGGCAAAGGGATGGGTGCGTAATGGTTTTCCTGTGATAGTCTCGTACTCGCTCAATGCAGCTTGGAATATCGCAGCAAAGTCATTGTTCGGTTGTGAAGGGCCCGCTATTTGGTTAGTTGTAGACATGGGAAGGGCACTGGGAGAGGAATACGGGAGAGGAAGATAGGTCGTAGATGAAGGTGGTTAAAGGAATCCAGTCGACTTGCCAGTGACTCGATATGGGAAAGCAACACAGTGAGCGTGAGAAACGCGAGTCGGTTTTAGACCTCGGACGCCAATATTAATGGGGCTCAGCCCCAATTTACTATCGGAGACAGGGCAGAAAATGTTGGGCGAGCCCGCTGTTTCTCGCCTTTCCTTACCGTGACGACATAATTCATTACTTCTCCCTCAGGCTGAAGCTTGTTGGCTGTCACACCAGTCAATATGGCCACGAGCCTCTGACTTTCCACTAGGAGCGGCAATGACGATCCACGTCCTGAGTCCAGGTCTTTACGTTGTAGCAACACCGACACGTTGCGGAACACCAATCCCTTCCGAATCCTGAATTCTCGACTCGCTTCCGATACTGTAAGGATGGGTCGCGTGCTAGCCTCGGAATTGGCTTCCCTCATCCGAGTCG
>QFEY01003298.1:0-10756 GCA_003316435.1 Russula virescens | reverse complement strand
AGACCTTGTCATCCAGTTTGTAGGGCGTAAACTTTGTTGCTTTGGTCATGCGCTCCTGCTCTTTATGCATAGCCTCTTGGGCAGCAGCTCTGAGCTCCGTAATCTTGCTTATTCTTTCTTCAAGGCTGGGTAGCTGTGCTTTTCTTGTCGGTTGGTGTATCATGGGGTTATATCCTAGTATGAGTTCGTATGGGGTTTTCTTTGTCGTGCTGGATGGCCACGAGTTCCTGACATACTGGGCAATTGGCAGCCAATTAGCCCAGTCGTTCTGGTCCTTGTTGCAGAACATTCTGAGGTACTGTTCTAGGGATTGGTTTGTTCTCTCGCTCTGTCCGTCTGTCTGCAGGTGGTAGGCTGTGCTGATGTTCTGGTGTATCCCGAGGATTCGGCACAGCTCCTTTGAGAAGTTGGCTGTGAATCGGGTGTCTCGGTCTGATATAATCTTCCTTGGTAATCCGTAGTGTGGTATCACGTGATAGGCGTAAAGCTTTGCCACTCCTTCTGCATCTATTGTTTCCTTGCAGGGGATGAAGATGGCTGCTTTTGAGCAATCGTGGTCTGTGATAGTTAGAATCGAGTTGTAACCCTCAGATTCTGGGAGTTTCACTATGAAATCCATTGCTATGGTCTGGAATGGTAGAGCATCTGGTGTTGGGGTTATCGGGAATGGTGGAGGTTTCAACGGATGAGTGTTTATCTTGTTCATTTGGCAAGTTCCGCATCCTTGGATGTAGTCTGTTACCGTGTTTCGCATCCCTGGCCACCAGTAGTATTTGGCAATTAGTTCGGTGGTTTTGGCTATTCCTGGATGTCCAGCAGAGAAAGAGGAGTGAAAATGGGTTATCACCCCCCTCTTTAGGTCGTTGTTTCCCACAACAACGAGTGCTGGACCATGCCAGTAAAGGTCGTCTGCCACTAGTAGTCCATGGGCCCTCTGCCACTTTGTCAAGGTGTCTATTACTTCTGGTCTTTTCTGTGCCTCCTGTACTTCGAGGTCTAGTGCTTCTATATCTGTCCCTTGGCCCCGGCCTTGCTGAGTCTCCTCAGCAGTGACTCCGGACCAGCCAAGGTCCATAGCTGCCACTAGCTCTCGTCATTCAGGAGTGTCCAAGGAGAACACCTTTTCTGGGAAGCATGTCATTTCTGGGTTCTCCACTGGCACTGTCACAGGTACGATATTCGTGCGCCGCGTGATCTGTATTTGTACGTTATGACTCGGACTGTGTGATTAGGTTCTGATTGATGTCGGACTGATAAGCCTAGTAGCACGTATCCTAGCTATCAGTACCCTGTTTCGTTTTCGTTACGCGTACCCCAGTTCTGTCCAGTTTTGTTCCGTCTCCTTTCTTGTCCTGTACCCCAGATCCTATTGTACTAGTAGTGGCGCTACTCTTACCTATAAATAGCGCCTAGCGGCATAGGGACTCATCAAGTTGAGTCTCCTGTCGCAATACAGTTGACTTTGCCCCTTTTCTCCTCACTCGAGTGGCAGCGCCTTTCATTCTCTAAGGCAGCGTGCGGGAACTCGAACATCTTCATAATACTCTGGAGTACCTCCTTGGTTGGCAATACGGTCATCATCGTGACCTAGGCCTTTATACCATTTGCTGTGTATTCCTTGTCTCACGTCCAACTCAACTACCGTTTCTACGCTTTCGAGTTCTAGTGTCGTGTACCCCAATACTCGTACCACAACTTTGTGGACGAATCCCTTGGCAGTGACATTAGACTCAACTTTGTTACTTCACCATGGCGTCGACAAAAGGAAAAGGGGCAGGGCCATCGTCGGAGCCCACGCATCTAACACAAGAAGAAGCCCTTCGAGCAGTACCAAATCAACGAGTCTTCAGGCATCAACCCAAGAAAGGAAGACCTTTCAATTTCTTTGCTGACAACCGAGACGGACATTTCAATCACCAAAGTCGAGCAGTAGCCTACGTCAACGGAGCGTGGAGGTGGATCGAACCATCACCAAGTAATCGAGACCTTTGGGTAGTAGGACCCCTTGCAAACGAAGTCGAACAGTATAATGATACTGTCGAATCCGTTCAGGCACTCGCTGAATACAGAGAAGCTAAAATAGCTCCAGAAGACAGTGCTTTCGAAGACTACAAAGAACCCGAACCCGAATCAGAGAGTGTGGCATCAATCGAAGAGCCACCTGTTGTTCGAACTCAACCTATTCCCCACAACATCATCGCAGAATTATCCCGCATGTCTACCAGAACTGAAACCCACGTTGCAACGTCATCAGAGCAAGACGCGGCCATCACCGACATAGCTTCCGCCCGTGCACAACGAGCTCTCCTCCGTGGACTAGAACAAAGACTTAATCCTGGAGGAAATCCACCTGGTGGATCCGGCGGAGGAAATGGAGGAAACCCCGGAAGTGGAGGCCCACCTGGAGGACCAGGAGGCCCCAGCGGAGGAGGGCCACAAGCATTCGTCCCTGTCCCACAAGCAGCCGATGTAAAAGCCATGGGACAACTCCCTCAAATGTTCTACAGCGACCCTCGACAAGCCAAGAACTTCATTGAAGAAGTAAAAGCATACCTACGAGTCAATAGCGATGTGGCCGGATACGACTCCCCCATCAAGAAAGTTGCCTTCACTCTCACTCTCATGAAAGGACCCGAAGTATTGACTTGAGCCAAAACCGTAGGAGAATGGGTAGACTCCCTAAATCCTGCCACCGACAATTACCCAGCTATGTGGACCGGATTCCTCGATCTCTTTCTAGACCGATTTGCAGACTCTACCGAAGCCGAAGAAGCGCTCTCTCAACTGGGAAAACTAAATTTAGATTTCCAGAAACCCAACCTGTTCTTTGGACAATTTGAAGACTTGGTGGTAAAAGCAGGGTTTAGCATTCAGCACCCTGAAACACTGCAAATCCTTCTGAGAAGATTGCCCGCTTGGTTCCTACTCAAGACATGTGATCCGGTGAAACCCAATAGCTACATCGAGGCCAAAGAAAAGATCACTCAGATTATCAAAACAAAGCAAGCAGTTGATGCGATCCTCCAAAAGGCCGTCACCGGATTCACCAATACGCCCCTCAATCGACCCCCACAAAATGATCTTCTTTCCTACAACCAGAATAACTACAGACCTTCTGGTCAGAATTACACTGGAAATTGAAGACCTCCGACTCAATCCCAATCGTCCCAATTCAACACAAGCACGGCTCCTCAATGGATGAAAGACTACCGAGGAGTACCGATGGATATTGGGAGAACTAGAGGAGGCCGAGGAGGATGAAATCGAGGGAACTACCAAGGCAACTTCCAAGGAAATTTTAGAGGCAACAACCGAGGAGGATTCAGTGGCAATGTCGCCACGACTCCAAGCAATAACCCTGGCAATGCCTGCTTCAATTGCGGACAAGTAGGACACTATGCTAGGAACTGCCCTCAAAAGCGTCAACAACGACAGTATGCAAACCTAGTAGACTTTGATGGATTCGCCGAAGAACCAATTTCTCAATATGAACCCTCTTCTCACGCGACTTCCTCCTATGCCCCGAGTTCTTATGCAGCTACGCCTGCATCCTTCCGATCTCCACCGACTTCATACGCTCCCTCAGAAGCTACAATTGCCGAACCAGAAGACAGAATCAATCGTCTCTACTCTGAATTGAACAATCTGTCAAATGACGAAAAGATAACGATGGCAGGAAAAATGGGAGTAGCTGAGGATTTTTCCACCGCCTGATCAGATTGGCACTGATTAGGCAGAATAGTGATGCGCCTGTATATATGTCTGCTCGGAAATCTATGACCTTGAGAGCTTTTATACATTCTGCCACGAAAAGAGCTGAGACTATAGCTCTAGTCAACTCAGGAGCTACCGAAAACTTCTTTAATCTCCAATACGCTCAATCCTTGCATCTTCCCATTAAACAACTCAACACTCCACAGCCATTATACAATGTAGATGGCACCGAAAACAAAAGTGGAGAGCTACGCCATTACACGGATCTATCAGTTCAAACAGGAAATAGACGGATCAATATGAGGTTTTTCCTTACCGATCTAGGAGAACATAAAGCCATACTAGGCTATCCGTGGTTTGCAGCCATGCAACCAAAGATCGACTGGGCGAGAGGATGGATAGATTCTTCCCAACTCCCTATTGTCTTACGAGCTCCCGACGCCGCAAAAGCTCGATTCCTACCCCAACAAATTAACCGACCCCGACCAATTCGACGAGACCAATACTATATTGGTCGAGTAACGATTTATACCGGAATTCAAGACGATGTCGATCTATCTAAAATCCCCACCAGATATCATTATCATGCTAGAGTCTTTAGCGAACAAGCATCACAACGACTCCCCCAACACACTGTGTGGGATCACGCTATAGAGCTACTCCCGGGTGCTCCTGCTACACTTCCCGGACGACTCCTACCCTTAACGCAAGAAGAAATAAAGGAAACTTACAAATTTGTGGCCGAACACCTTAAACGGGGCACTATCCAGCCAGGTGTAGGGCCCTATTGCGCCAATTTCTTCTACATCAAAAAGAAAGACGGCAAGCTCCACCCAGTACAAGATTATCGGCCGGTAAACAAATGGACAAAAAAGGACCGGAATGTATCCCCCTTAATTTCACAAACCATCGACCATCTTAGTGGATGCACACTATTCACGAAATTTGACGTGCGTTGGGGATATAACAACATTCGCATTAAAGAAGGAGACGAATGGAAAGCAGCCTTTCTAACCCCAGAAGGATTATTTGAACCTACTGTTATGTTCTTTGGACTCACCAACTCTCCTGCTACATTCCAAAGGATGATGAACACCATTTTCCGTCCAGAATTGGCACAGCAATGGCTATCAATCTATATGGACGACATCCTCATTCATACCAAATGACGAGAAGGAGAGACAGAAGAACAACATAGAAAATGACATGAAGAATATGTCCACGTAGTTTTAGATCGACTTGAACACCACGATCTATACCTCAAACCAGAAAAATGTGAATTCGAACGTGACGAAATCGAATACCTGGGAGCAGTCATTGGAAAAGGAAAAGTAAAAATGGATCCCAAGAAGATAGAATCGGTCAAAAACTATCCACCACCTACAACACCGACGGAAATACACAAATTCCTAGGATTCACAGGATACTACCGATACTTCATCCAAGGATATTCTAAAATAGCCAGACCCCTACTAGACCTCACAAAGAAAGCGGCAACCTGGCATTGGGGAAAAGAACAACAAGACACGTTCGAAAAATTGAAGAACCAAATGTCTAGGGCCCCTGTACTCCATCAACCTGACTTCTCAAAATGATTCTATCTTCAATGCGATGCATCGGCATATGGCATGGGAGCCATACTCTCGCAAGAGGGAGAAAACGAATCACCCTCACTCCAAAAACACGAAAAACCAGCTCTCCATCCAATCGCTTACTACTCAGCCACATTCACCTCTGCAGAACGAAACTACGACATCTACGAAAGGGAACTACTAGCCATTATGAAAGCCTTGGCACACTGGAGACGATATCTTGGATGGACGCAAGAGCCCTTCATCATCCAAACAGATCACGCCAATTTACAATATTGGAAGTCCCCACGAAACCTCAATCGTTGTACTGCAAGATGGCATGCAGATTTACTAGACTACGACTACATCATCGAATACATCCCAGGAAAAGACAACGTAGCAGCGGATGCATTGTCTAGACCCCCAGGACAAGACCACAGACAAGACGATAATCAAAACGTGGTCATCTTCCCACCAACACGATGTAGAGCAACCGACCTCCGAGAAAACCCGAAACTACCGATCCCCGAAAACGATGATAGAGTCAAGAAACTTCTGATGCGCCTCTATCATGATGACCCGTCAGCTGGACATCCAGGCCGTGATGAAACCATCAGACAAGTTCAAAAGAACTACACGTGGCCCCACATGAGGCAATGGATCGAAGAGTACATCAAGGGGTGCGCAACCTGTCAACAAAACAAGAACCTAACCCACAAGAAATCCATACCCCTTTTCAAAATTGACACTACTCTTATAACACGCCCTTTTGAACAAATTGCAATGGACCTGATCACCGGACTACCCATGCACAAAGGGCACGACGCCATTCTCACGATCGTAGATCATAGATGCTCACGAGCCGCTATATTCCTACCTTGTTCAACAAAAATCACGGGCCCTGGAATAGCTTCGCTTTATCTGGAACATCTGTTCCCATGGTTCGGACTTCCTTCTCGAATTATCAGTGATCGGGATCCCCGCTTTACATCTAGTTTTGCTAAAGGGCTTACTCAGAAACTTGGGATCTCTCAGAACATTTCTACTGCCTTCCATCCTCAGACAGACGGACTCTCAGAGCGGAAGAATCAATGGATCGAACAATATCTCCGCACGATCACTTCAAATCACCCAGAAGAATGGAGCGATTGGCTAACCCTCGCCACGGCAGTACATAACAACCGGGAAAACAGCACGCTGAAACAAACGCCGAATCAAATTCTTTTTGGGCATGACGCTCGCTTACTACCAGACCACATGAGCCCCAGCGTCAATCAATTAGCGGAAGAACGAATCGAGGCCTTACGAGAAAGACAAAAGGCCGCTACTCGATCAATCAATCAAGCGGCTAGAACCTCTCCTATCACAACACCCCTGTTTCAGAAACACGCAAAGGTCTGGCTCGATGGCAAAAATTTACGATTCCCCTATCAGAAGACCAAGCTCTTACCGAAATGCTATGGTCCCTTTGAGATCACCGAAGTGATTTCCCCAATAGTCTACCGCCTTGCACTCCCAGTCAGCTGGAACATTCACAATGTGTTCCACGCATCCCTCCTTACTCCTTATGTCAAAACGGACTCACATGGCCCCAACTACACGCATCCACCCCCGGACTTAATTGATAACAAAGAAGAATACGAAGTGGAGCAGATAAGAAGCCACCGACGTCATGGATGATCGCGAACGCTCCAATACCTTATCAAGTGGAAAGGGTATCCCGAAAGCGACAACACCTGGGAGCCCGCTACTCAAGTTCACGCCCCACAACTCGTCAAGGAGTATCATAAATGTCACCCTTTATCTGCTATAAAAAGACTCCAAATTTCACTAGCGAAACTTCAGCCTCCCACTTCACAACTATCTCTCCTCCCTCCACAACAAACACCTAACACGACATGTCCACCATCCGTCTCCCTTCTCCTACCGTCTCCGAAACCTGCGGGGTCTCAGCCACGCCCTCAGCCCACTCCAGCGACGGGAGCGACGACTCAGTTGCTCCCCATGAAGTTATCCTCGTTGACGAGGACTACCCCAACGTCCAACAAGCCCTGGCCGATTTCCAACTCGAACAAGACTGGAAAACTACCGCCGCTCACGAAGGCGAAAATTTTCGGTCAGCCCTCTCCTCCCCAGTCCCAATCCCAGTTCCCCCGTGCACCAAGTGCGCACTCCATCCCCCACAAGTCGCCCTCCACCCATTCTGTCAGCATGGACCCACTTTATCACCCGACGAGGTCGCTCGGGGGCGGCTCTCCCCATCCACCACGCGCAACGTTCTCTCCTCCCACCACGCAGATAATCTCTCGCGACCCATGTTGGTCGCCATGTGTCAAGCCCTGGCCAACACCGCCGACGGCTGTCAAGAGCGCTTTGACCACGACCTCCAGCTCTTCAAGGAGCGGATTGAAACCCTCGAGATGGAGAACGCATCCTATAAGCGCAAGTACGACGAGACTCCCGTCGGGTATGAAGACAACGACGGACATATCATGCAGGAGATCCCCATCGGCAATGGGGTCTATCGGTTCCCGAGGTGGGTCAAACGTTTGCCTAACGGCAAAGTCGCCATGCTCCATCAGGACGCGACCCAAGACGAAGACCCGTACGTCGTCGACCTGCTCGCCCCGTACGACACCACCACCGAAGAACCCGCTGAGCCTCTGGCGCCCTGGTTCCATCGCACCATCACGGGACCTACCGCGTCCTACCAGATCCTGCGCAACGAGGTTGAGAACCTCTTCGATTGGGGCCATCTGGCTGAGGTCGAACGCCTTAGGAATATCGCCCAGCAACAAGTCATGCTGCGTGCGAGGATCAAGGAGTTGGAGGCTGACGCAGACGGGTTGCGCATGCAGCGCGAGGCATGTGAGGGTAGGTTGTCCCTGGCCCGAACGCAGCAAAAGGTCAGGCACCTGGAAGGGCGATATATGCCCTACCCGGCGACCCGTCCTGGTGGATGGCGTTGCACCAAGAAGCCCCGGTTCTCGCAGGGGCTCGACGACTATGTTACGACCCCATTTTTCCTTTTTCTCTGCTTACCTATTCCTGCTTATATCATGTACCAGTAGTGGCTGATGCCTTTCCCATGCGACTCATACTCAGGTGACTCATACTCGTGACTCAGACTCATGTGACTCATTCCTAGGATCGGTACTTACGGTTGTGGCACACGTGACTCATACTGATACCTACAGTACGCTTTGACTCAGTACTAGTAGGTCTATTTATAGGGGACTCACTAGGTATATAAGGACGCCCAGTAGCTACTATGTACCTTAAGTCTGACTTGGCTTGTATCGCAATCCACTCCCCTCTGACTTCTGGGTGATAAAGGACAAAGACCTCCTTTACCGCCTAATCACTTGGACTGAAGAGTGAAGATCTTTCGCTACCTCAAGATCTACTTCCTCTTCCTGGGATATCTACTTTACCTTAAAGGGATCCACCTCCCTAAGAAGGTCGGTCACGAGTCTAGAGGAATCAAGGCAGCCTCGTTCGTGATCGTGAGGGGACGACGCCCCAGATAAAGATAGGACTTGAACCAGGCGACACCGAACTCGCCTGTAGTACTCTCACTGAGAGTCAGAGCTCCAGAACCAACTCATTACTCAAGTCAAGTCTTAACGCTCTTGCGAGCGTTGCAGACTAGCAGGAGGGTCATGTCACAGGTACGATGTTCGTGTGCCACGTGATTGTATTTGTACGATACGGTTCGGATTGTGCGATAAGGTTCTGATCGATGTCGGACTGATAAGCTTAGTAGTACGTATCCTAGCTATCAGTACCCTGTTTCATTTTTGTTACGCGTACCCTAGTTTTGCCTCGTTTTGCATGATTCCTTTTCCAGTTCGTACCCCAGATTCCCTTGTACTAGTAGTGGCGCTCCCGACTGTCTATAAATAGCGCCTCGCGATATCGGGACTCACCAAGTTGAGTCTCCTGTCGCAATACAGTTGACTTTGCCCCTTTTCTTCTCACTTGAGTGGCAGTGCCTTTCATTCTCTAAGGCAGCGTGCGGTAACTCGAACATCTTCATAACACTCTGGAGTACCTCCTTGGTTGGCAATACGGTCATCATCGTGACCTAGGCCTTTATACCATTTGCTGTGGTCCAACTCAACCACCGTTTCTACGCTTTCGAGTTCTAGTGTCGCGTACCCCAATACTCGTACCACAACTTCGTGGACAAACCCCTTGGCGGTGACATCATATACCATCAGCTCCTGCATCTAAGAAGACCCACAATTGCAGGATCCTTTGAGTGCAGGAGCTAGTGATGATGATGCCAATCTGTCATTGTCATAAGTTGGCATTCATGTTGGCGGCATTCGGGTTGCATTTGCGTTGGCCTCATTGGCATTTGCGCTTGCATGTCGTTTGCATTTGCGGTGTTCGGTTTTGCACTTGAGTGGGCGTTTGCATTTCGTTTGCAGTGGCGGCATTCGGGTTTGCATTGCATGTGTTGGTGGCGTTCGTGTTCGAGTTGGCCTTGTTGCCATTTGCATTTGTTTCATTGGCGTTAGCAGCATGTTGGCACCGTTTGCATTTGCATTTGGTTGGCGTTGGTGTTGGCAGCATTCGCATTCAGGTTGGCATCATTTGCATTCGGGTTTGGTTTGAGTTGTCTGCGTTCGGGTTGGCATCATTTGCATTCAGGTTTGGTTTGAATTGGTGTCGTTTACATTCAGGTTTGGTTTGAATTGGCGTCATTTGGTTTGAATTGGCAGCGTTCACATTCGGGTTTGCATAGCCTCATTTGCGTTTGTGTTTGTGGCATTTGGGCTCGGGATTGCGTCTGCATTGACTTTGTTTGGGTTTGGGTTGGCATTGCATTGGCGTTGGCATTTGCGTGGCATGGCGGTGTTTGCATTAGTGGCATTCGTGTTGGGCACTGTTGACGGCATTCGCATTGTTTGCGTTTGCATTATCATTTGGGGCCAGGTGCGGTGAGAGTGCCACATGTTGAGCTGTTGCCATTGGTGGTGTTGGTAACGGGGCCATCGTTGGAGGTGCTGCACATTGAGCCATTGCCGGTGTTCTTATCGAAGTCGCATAATAGATTGAACTAATTGGTAACGTTGAGCAAAAGCAAAAGAGCTATGCCTCGCAGTGCAGCTCAGCATCTCCCGGAACCCATGGGTGACACTGCATGAGGGTATGGTATCACACAGTATCTAATTGGGTAATACCGTACCTGCACCTGTGGAACCTGTGGTCAAAATACCACAGGTTGACCCTTACCCATGCGGAACACTACTGATAATCCAGATGCTCTGATGGACACTATTTTGAAGGACTTTCTTGAGAATGAAGCAGATGGAGAGGACCCTAGCACTACCCAGAAATGGTGTATCTGTGTGGCCAGCATCTCAGACTTGTCATGTTTGTAATTTTTGTACCTAATGTTAGGACTTTGTCATGTAACAACAATACTATCTTTCTGTGCACATCAACACATAACGTAAATT
>QFEY01003296.1:0-10367 GCA_003316435.1 Russula virescens | reverse complement strand
GTACAGCTTCGGTTTTGTATATAATGCCCTCTCAAGCTTCCTGAAATAGAGGTTCCCTTTTCCGCGAGTTCCCTCTCGCACTCTCTCTTCCCTCCTAGATCCTGGACCCAATTCCCTCAATCTCATCAAACTCACGCGCGGGACTAATCACCTCGTTTCACTACCTCTCATCATAAAATCTATCATGCGTTCCAGCATCTTCAACCTGTCCTTCATCCTCCTCGCACTCGCAGCATGGGCGGCTGCGGTTCCCAGCTTCACCAAAGATAAACACAACGTCGCAGGCATGTATGATGGTTCGTCTCATCTTTCTTCTTATTCTTTTCTTGTGCCGTTTCATCGTAGCTTTGAGTTGCTTATCCTCTCTGGCTTTCTTTTAGGCAATGGAGGTGACAATGACCCTCAGCGCTCAGCAGTAAAGACAATCGTGTACCGGCCCGCCCTACCCTTGCTTTCTTTGTCTTGCGTCAAAATGGGTCTCATCTAGTGATTTGGCCAAAGGGATTCACCATGATGTTGGCTCACGCCTGCATGAAAAGAACCCCTTCTTTCTTTTGGGATCCTGGGAGGGCGAGGGCGAGCTGTAGGGACGACTACTGAGGCAGCGAGGCCTGAGGCGTGGTATGGACGATATATGATACGTTGTTCGTTGGGGTGCAGATTCGGAAGAATTATAAGCTGTAATACCCCGGGGGTCAGGGTGTGATAATGGCAATATATAACGGTGGTCCACTGCACGGAGGGGGTACCGGGTACCGGACCGCCATCCCATAACAGGAGGATAAGTTCAAGGCAGCGATCACCAATTGCCATCAGTATTCCCATGCGTAGTACCATCTACCAAATTGTTGTCATAGCGCCACCCCCAGACTGATGTGCATACACCAGTATTTCTAGAAAGACTGCCTCCCTCATGATCAGTCATGAGCCGTGATAGGATTTCGCTGGCACTAATGACCCAAGGTAGACATCATTTCTGAGCTGTTTAGTCCATATCAGAATGGCACCATATACGATGTGAGACCCCGAGACCATCAGATGCAGAAATCTCGAGCAGTCGCAGCCACTTATGCATAACGATGGACATCGCACTCAGAGGGTATGGCACAGTGGCACTTCAAGTTCTTCACCTACTACAATAGTACGCAGCATGGTTTAATCTGTAGCCAATATCAGACCACATGGGTACGGTGCGACTGAGAACCACTGGCGGCAAACTCGGGATGCAGCCCTGCGGCATGGGGGGTCCCTTCTTACAACCCCTTGCTTTCCGCTCCCAGTCAGTTGCAGGGGCAGAGCCAAAGCTGATTACTACATAGTTCCTTGACTCTGAGTCATTGCACACGCACAGCAGCAGACTCCCTGCGAATGTACTATACTCTGCTATAGGTTGCTGTGGTGTTGTCCGCGGGCGATCTGCTGGTTAGGGTTTGTCACCGCATGGCACCTTCTCAACTCATAAAAAAGCTACATTACTGTTTGACTTCGACTCGAGCTACTGCCACGGTCGGCGGTCGGCCCCAGGATTAGGATTACTTGAGCTTCATGCTCCCATTTCCTGTGCTGATGTGCGCCTGCATGTACCGCAATGCCACTGGCAGGCTCAAATTGCTCAATTGCAGTTTTGCTAGCCCTCTGCCGCGGATTGAGCCTTGCTCTGTGGCCGCCCAGGACTTCGCACAGCTGATCGCAGCTCTAGTACGGTAGCAATACTGTGATGTTGATGGGTGACATCATAACCCGGCCGAACCCAGTGAGCCGATCAACCTTCTCCCGGTCTCCGAGTAATGCACTGCACCACCCACTGCTGTACATTATTCTCAATAACCCTGCAGTTCCGCCTTGTATCGTTAGCAAACTCACTGGATACATCAACATGAGTGGGTTAGTTTAGTAAGGTTCAAATTTCCTGCGTAACAGAGTTCCTCGGACTCGCAGAGTTATGGTGTCATGGTGAAGATCGAATATTGATTAATTTGATGTGAAGACGCAAGGACACCGCACAGCCTATCAGAATTCAAGAAAAGAAGTTGATGCAATAACCAAGAGAGTGATGCTCTAACCCCCATGAAACAGACACAGAGTGTACACCCTACTTGTGTATTATTCTGAGTCTACATGTACTTACGTTCGAGGTTGGCCCCCAAAGCCGCGGTTGATACAATCTGAATGAAGGTACGGCTATGGTACGTCAGAAACACCAACACGATATTCCAGCCACAAAACTCGAGGTATTAGTAACTGTGAGGAATGAAAGTCGTTCGCCGATACCAAACAGAACCTCTTGGAACTTGAAGCTAAAAGGCCCGAGGAGCCAAGGCCCTATAGCCTGGTGGGTTGTGGTTCACTCTTGCAGTGCATTGTAAATTCTGTAGTATATATAGGAGCACAGGACACATATCCGAGTCGTTGTTTTTGAAGCTGTGTCATTCTCTGATAGAATATACAGCCACATCAACTGCGGGATGTCTCCTCTCCACAAAGACATCAAGGCATCACAGCAGAATGCTGTCTGTAGATTCATCAGCAAGATAACATCTTACTAGAAGTGCTAGACATAGTACTCCTAGTAATTCCTAGTGCTTGAATGTTGAACTAGATATAGTGACAGGTCTAGGTCTAGTAGCCACCTAGCTAGGTCTAGTAGCCGCCTAGTAGCCACCTAGTAGCCACCTAGTAGCCGCCTAGTAGCCGCCTAGTAGCCGCCTAGTAGCCGCCTAGTAGCCGCCTAGCTAGGTCTAGTTCGGTCGCTAGGTCTAGTTTGCCTAGTCTCACTAGTCGACCCTAGTCTCACTCGTTGATCCTAGTCATGGCTAGTAATGTGTGAAACATGCTATTATTTTATTTCTAGGGCATATATCCAGCTCGCGTACATACATCTAGTAATTAACTATTCCTAGATATTCAAGCAACGTCTGCATTCGAAACATCACTGGCCAGCTCATGAAGGTTTCCGGAATTTTCTGAACCCAAGGTAACTAGTAGAGGAATGGCTCTGCAAATGACCCCGCTGAGACACGTAGATGTATGAGGGTGTCTGACAGGGCACTTACCATTGCACCACACGACAAGGTGAGGATGCGCGGCATCCTGGAATATGATCAGGAGGGTTTCTGTAATTTTCGGAACCCAAGGTAATGAGTGGTAGAGGAATGTCTCTACAAATGAGACGCTGAGAAATGTAGATGTATGAGATGTAGATGTACGAGGGTAGCTGATGAGGAGCTTACCGTTGCACCACACGACGAGGTGAGGATGCGCAGCATCTTGGGATATGATCAGGAGGGTTTCCAGAATTTTCTGAACCCGAGGTAACAAGTGGTAGAGGAATGTCTCTGTAAATGACCCGCTGAGAAATGTAGATGTATGAGGGTAGCTGACGAGGGGCTCACCGTTGCACCACACAACAAGGTGAGGATGCCATCGCTGCTGTCGAGTTGCTGTTGTGGGGGTGACTCGCCAATGACTGACAATAAAGTCTGTGAATGAGAACTGGTGAGAGTTGAAGAGAAACGGCATTCGAAAGAAAGCAAAAATAAGGCCAAAACAAGGCAACGGCGATAGGTCACCAAAACAAGTCTCACTCACAAAAGGTGGCGGCAGCGGCGGCTGACACAAGAGACAAAAACACGATGAAGGAGCAGACACTATGGGCAGAGTCAACAGGGCGAAATGAACACTGCTATCGACCTTGCTTCCGGGCGGTGACATTGAAAGATATGCACATTTGGGGTACGTTCAGTGCGGAGGGCAGTTTCTTCAAATGCTGCATCAAGATCGGTGTCCCCGTTGTCTGCGGTATCCGAAGGCTTTGCGTTGCCGGGCTACCTGTTGTTGATGCCGCTGCATTGTTGCGGCCTGAGAAGGGGTCTGAGGGAGGAGAGGGTGGCTGTGCCAAATCGCCCGCAACACAAATCGGGCATTGGCCCAAGGAACAGCAAGACGAGGAAGAGGACAAATAAGACAGCTGCATTCCACACGCTGACCAAACGAAAGCTTACCCGGCCGAGTCTTCGGTTGAGAGTCGGTGCGACCGAGCGCACCTGGCTACTGCAAAATACGCCGGCGGACAGCGCGTCGACCGCTGTGAAGGCGATGGGCACTTGCAAGCCCAAGAGAAATCTTCACGGACGGTTGCATACGAGAGGACAAGGCCTTTTGAGGCCGGAAAAGTGGACGCGACGGGCACCGACTGCCCCGCAAGACCCGACTGGCCGCCACGGACACAGCCGAGCGAGCGCGAACGCATACTCGAGGCCGCACCGCTGCAAGGCGAGCCCACTGGGTGTAAAGGCTGGTGGGCCTTGCCGATGCGAGAAGTGTCCTAAGAGGGTGCGCCGACCGTCAAGAAGAGAAAGGGCATTTGCAGGCCCAGGAGGGTGCCTTGGAAGGCAAGACGCACAGTGGTTGGGGAGAAAGAGGGGAGAAAGAGGACTAAAAACAGTGCCATCGCTTGTGATGGGTGTCGAATGCCTCGAACCTAGGCGAGCGCATGGGCACGCCATGCAAGTTGAGCTGGCCCAATGAAAAAAACGAACAACGCTTAAGGCAACTCGGCATCGCCCGTAACCCGTGACCGACTCCTACGTCTCCTCCCGCACCGGCGACCTTTCCCCCAATACCAACGGCTCCGTGCCAAACGGTTCAAGTCCCTCCCAGGCAATATGCACGGCTGTAAGGCCCCGCGTGAGGCCACGCGTGACCGGTGCACTCCCGGATCATGACCTGCACTGCCCCAGCATGCAACACGAAGCGAGAACATAGACCCAATTGCAAGCGCTCCCGCCCTCATTGCCTTCGCGGATACTTGCGTCCATGCTTGCTTGTACTTCGTCCAGCCAACCAGTCATGCGCTGGAGCCCCTCGATATTGAATTCATGCGCCGGCTTCATACCAAAGTCAGCCTTATCCTAGCCATTGCCAAGGCAGATGCGCTGACTGACGACGAAGTTACAGAATTCAAGGCGAGGATTCTCGCGGATATAGCTTATCACAACATCCACATTTTCCAGCCCCTACTTACGAGAATGAAGACGAGGAGAGCACTACGAAGGCGGAGGAAATTGCGAGCAAAATCCCTTTCGCAGTCGTCGGTTCTGATCAGGTGGTCATAGCTCCTGGTGGTCGCAAAGTTCGATGAGTCACCGCGAGTGCCATCACTCATAGTAACTAGCGCATAACTTGGATCTAGGACGACAAGGCATCAACACAACGGATGATCAGACACCCGATGGTGAGTGATTCTGGCTCTCGATGGCAAGCGATTCCGGATCTTGATGGCAAGCGATACCGGCTCTCGATGGCGAGTGATTCTAACTCTTGATGGCGAGTGATTCCGGCTCTCGATGGTGAGCGATCCCTTCTCTCCTCAAGCACCGCACCGATCCTGACAAAGCCACATGTGCTCGCACATCAAGGACTCAATACACGCTTACAGAGCAAGCCGTGTTGGTCCCGCGCTGTCTCGTCTCGCATCTTTCATGCCTCCTCGACACCCGCCTCATTGCTTCATCTTCTCTTGCGCCTCTTCGTGTATTCAGCATTTGCTAGTACATTTTTTGACATTCACTGCCCGCAACAGGTAACTGACGCACAGCCCCACTATTCCCCCATTTCGACAAGCACCGTCGCATCCATCTCACGAGCATCACTTTGACTTGGTCCACCCGCTGCCATCCGCCTCTCCCGTGTCGCGCCTGCTGCGCTGTACACTTCTCACCACCCGCCATTCTTTATTTCTATCGTTTCATCTTCTCTCTTCGCCTCCGCCACAGTGGCAACAGCAGCGACAGCAACTTTGGCTGCAAAACCAACCATCGACAGCACAACGCGCGACACCACCGGTGGCACCCACACGGGCCACACCACATTCACAATTTTCAAGGCAGCATCAGCACAAGAGCAAACGTGCCTGTGTTTGGGGGTGTCAACGGCAATCGCAGCGGTGACAATGGTTTAGGAAGGTTATATTATTTAGTTAGTAGTAGTCAACTGTGGTGTGTACCCGTAGTGACACTGTGCAGTTGTGCAGTGTACCGCGGTGTACTGACACCATAGTGTATGAATAGAACCCATGGCTTGAACCCTTCACTGCGGGTACGGTGTGTGAACGGGTACGGTACCACAGGTGCGGTGTATGCTTGAGTCACCTGCGGTGTTACCCGTGTCTATCCCTAGATTTTACTCAACTTTACTTGATTTTACTAGACTTGACTAGATTTTTCCCAATTTTACTAGATTTTTCTCAACTTTACTAGATTTTACTAGACTTGACTAGATTTTTCCCAAGTTTACTAGATTTTTCTCAACTTTACTAGATTTTTCTCAACTTTACTAGATTTTACTAGACTTTACTAGATTTTTCTCAACTTTACTAGATTTTACTAGATTTTACTAGATTTTTCTCAACTTTACTAGATTTTTCTCAACTTTACTAGATTTTACTAGACTTTACTAGATTTTTCTCAACTTTACTAGATTTTTCTCAACTTTACTAGATTTTACTAGATTTTACTAGATTTTTCCCNATTTTACTAGATTTTACTAGACTTTACTAGATTTTACTCAACTTTACTAGCCCTAGTAGCCCTAGAAGTTCTAGTCACTCTAGAACTACTCTAGACTACTCTAGGTCGTGTCATTTTGCTGATGTTCTGCCTCATGTCATACCAATGGCCATCGTAATTATGATGAATGTGCTCTGCTTTCACAAGCTGGTATGAATGACCTCGCCTCTTTATGTGTTTGAGTGATGAGATCGTCTCCATGTATCTGTATATAAACTGTCAAGAGCTGTGGTAAGGTTTGCATTATCAATCCACTCAACAAAGGTCCAAACACCACCACTTTCTACTCACCTAAGGATGGTTGACTTCAAAACTCCTACAGCAATCGCCAATGAAGATCATGCGTATTTTCCCTGGGATAGATCCATAAGTTCGAGGGCTCACCGGGCTACCCCTATGACAGTGGTGCTCATGAAGCTATGCCACACCTTGGGTGGCCTCTACGTGTGAGTCATCCCATGGTGTTCCTTGACATTCTGATGACATGCCACATGGCTCGCCTTTTAACCTCCAGCTGGGAGTACTTCACCACTCTTGACTACAAATGGAGTGTCATCCAAGGGTGTCGTCCTTACCGAGGGACAATATGGGTCTGTATTAATGAGCTCTTTGGAGGGTCCCATCGCCTAGCCAGGATCAGCCCCTGATTGAATTGCCACTTGTGTAGATATACTCTTTTATGCGTTTGACCACTCTCGTGGCTGTGATCCTCACATTCATCGGCATCGACACTGAAAGGCCAATCGATTGTCAGGTGGGTGCTGTGTCCTGCTTCGTTTTGTCATGCACAAGCCTGATGGGCTGTATTTCCAAGCTCTGGATTATTTTTACATTTGTGAGTGAATAAGCTTCTCCTGTTGCGCTTCTTTCTTTGGTGACGTGGTGCTTTCCACATTTTCTTTCCCCCCAGATCTTTGGTTACCTGTTGCGTTCCGCGGCTTTTCTATTGATCATGCTTTGCACATAAGTCCCTAAACTCTTTTACTTCGAGCTTTCCGAAGAAGTGGACTCTCAAAGAATCTGCTAGCATTGCAATATGGAAAAAGAATAAGGTTGTCATAGTTCTTACAACTGGTATATGGGTTGCTTACCTAGCATTTGTTGTACAAGGCAGGTCTTTTCTCCTTCTCTATTGCAGACAATAGTGCCCATCACTAATGCAGATCGGCATCAGCGATCTCCCAGGTGAAACTGGATCTTGGTTTTCCTTGGCCTGTTATGCTTACCTGTTTGTCACAGTAGCTCCACTCTTCATGGTCGGGTAAAGTTGGCTGCAGCCTGCCCAAAATGGGGCATGACAAAATTTCCCTCTTTATCTTGAATATCATGAGCATTGCATTGGTTTCCATCATGTTTCTCGGTCTGCTCCGTATACCTATGTTGGGAATTGGAACCGTCCTCTGGAAGCAGGTGAGGTCGTGGATATCATTAGTGGCCATCATGGTGGTGCTCTTCGATCTGCTAATGAACTTCTGTGCTTAAGGGCGTTATCTGGATCTGGTTTGCGGTGGAAGTTGGGTCTATTGCGGTGGTAAGTACTGTATCATGAGTTTTCTTGTGCTCTTTGCTCACAAACATTGTATACTGCAGTTATTCATTTGTTTGGACCTAAGCTGTATTTCGTTCTTTCCAATCTACCCTGATGGGTGTTGACCTACTCTGAACATCAGCTGTCCTCGATTTTGTATGTCCTTCTCTACTACAAGCAGCCGAGAGCACTAGTTTTTTACCTCTCTCCCCCAAAATATAGATGTTTATGATGCCCACGATGATATCGATGCCGATCACTGCGACACGGATATACACCTCTCTGGCGGACTTCAGCTCCTTGGCCAATATGTACGACAACCTTTTCATTATGCTCTTCATTGTGCTTAATGACGCAGATGTCTCGTTAGAGCGGTGGACTTGGACCCCAAAAGGGGTCATTGTGCCTTCTCCAATGCGCATACCGAGCAGATGCCCATCGTGCACGTGAATGTAACCCACGAGGAATTTCCCACCATTGCGCTGCCAAGCACCCCTGTATCTCTTGATATCTGTGGGCAGCTATGCAACAAATCGCAAAGGCCAAGCCTTCAAGTTGATGACAATTTGGAGAGGGGCACGGGACAAGGGATGTTGTGAAGTTGTTGGTTTATGGCACCACAGAGCATTTAGGGATGAGGGGAGGCGAGGTACAATGCCTTGCTGGGGACGATGGACATTTGGAGGAAAACTTCAACTGTTATTCGCTAGGCTCCATATGAGCCATTTTCTGTGCAACATCACTGTGACAAGTACACTACTAAGTTATATGACCCGGAGACCGTGACTGACTAATGAGACCGAGGTTGCGATAAGCTTGGAAACAATGCAACGGAGGATCACATAACCACCAACTGTGCACTCGAAGTTGGTACACTTTCATCGGCCGTATATGTGTAGTATATAATCGGTCGCGCTTCGGAAGAGGTCGTAGCACAAAGGTCATTCCAAGAGAAGCCTTTCCTTCCTGGTTTAGAGATACTGCAGGGGACATGTCTGCGTGCAATATATTACAAGATAATAGTATGATTATTGTCGATTTACTGGTGGTGATGGTAAGCCCGAAATGCAGAGCAGATTTTGTTTTATTGTTCTTGTGGCATGAAAAGCTGGTCGTCCTATATTTGGACGATGTCACACGGTTGTTATACAAAGTCTATCCTTCGTATGTAGCTTGCTGTCATAACCTACTCTCTTGCTATCCACTTCACTGGTCTCCGCCTATCTGGGGCTTATAAGCTTACATGGTCCTATTGTAATCATCTATGAATACTGTGTGAACGGCATTGAATGCACCCTCAGGCTGGCTTAGCTTGGCAGATTGGAAATCCTATTTATTAGACCTGCCTGTCTGCCCGATGATGCCTTTATAGTGGCTGTGCTTACCCATTATACTGTACAATAAGCCACAGGGGATTCGAGACCCGAGGATGATGACAACGCACACTTCTTCTCCTTCTCTATCCCAAAGACACTCTTTCATCCACTGGCCAGTGCCGTAGTCGACATATCCTCACCTGCTGACGAGAAACTATGGAGGCTGGATCAATACAATATCATTGCGCATCGAGACATCTGTATTTGCAGAAGAAGAAAGGATCAGATGAAGCAAGATAGAAACATGGGTGGATGTGACGTGAGATTGTTAGTCCTGCACGTGAGTTTTGATGAGATAGAGGGAACCAGAGATAAGGGTGAGGATAGAGGAGGGGCTAATCCAAAGAAGGAAAAGCCACGAGAGAGAGGGTGAAAGGAATGTTTTGAGGCACGCTGAGATGAAGAGAAACGAGAAAGCGAAAATGGAATTTCTTTTCAAGAAGCCTTCCAAGACATATCATATACAAAACTGAGGTTGTACAATGTACAGTACGACTGTACGAGTGGCCGTCCGAGAACTACGAATCTAAGAGCAATACTTCGAACAGAGCGGGTCAGAGGAGTGCAGGAAACTGACATAAAAGGGCAGTCAAAAGGGATCTTGGGACAATAAGGAAAGTTGCACAGAGGGGCCAAGGGAGGGGTGATCGAGTAGCTTTGAGGTGAGGGCTCGGGCGGTGCAATGCGATGCGATACGGAAGGACATGTGCTTTCCGTTAGCAACGGCTAAGCCTACCTTACAGAGGTTTTCTTTTTCTGTTTTTTCTCCCTGTGCTTGTGCTCGGGTCGGGGTACTCAGAGGGGTTCCAAGAACGCAGTCGTGGTGGCGATGATGCTACCATTTGCTATCATTGGCACTCTTTGCCTGGTCACTAACCAAAACCCATCCCTCTATTT
>QFEY01003272.1:0-18554 GCA_003316435.1 Russula virescens | reverse complement strand
AATTCCCAGGAGCAAAAAGGGCGAGTTGCGAGGGTTTGGTTCAGTTGACCCGCCCGCGCAAAAGTTGAACTGCTGCTGGCCCCCACTGACTCTGCCTTTGAGCCTGCCTGCCCTATTATCCGTGCTACCGCGCGCCCGCCTCACTCGCCACCTCTCCCTCTGCTCTTCCTCTCCCATCCCTCTTCTGCCTCCCTCCCCTTTATCTCTTTTTCTTTCTTTACTAAGCTTTTAACCGTACGTCGTTCCTTGCCTTTTCCCGTCTCTCCCGCCATCGATGGCCTCTTCCCACTCCCCTACCACACGCACATATGCGTTCCCTCTCTTCCACCTTCTCTCACTCTCCCATCGCGTCTTCTCGACGTGTCTTTGTTCTTCCCGATACTAACCCTAGTGCCCTAGATGCCCAAGGAAGCTACCAAGGCCAAAGTGAGTTGCGGTCCCCTCCTCCCTCTTGCCCTTACGCGCTTCCCTCGCGTTTGTAATCTTCGGTATTGATGTTCAGGCTCCCCAGACACGCAAGGCCGCCGGCAAAGCCGAGAAAGCCCCCCGCGGTTCGCGTAAGAAAGACCCAAAGGCCCCCAAGCGTGCCCTGTCTGCGTACATGTACTTCAGCCAGGATTGGCGTGAGAGGATGAAGCAAGAGCATCCCGATGCCAGCTTTGGTACGTCTTTCTCTGTCTCTTGAGCGTCATAGGCCTGGGCTAAGGGCATTCGGACATGGCACAGGCGAATTGGGCAAACTCCTCGGCAACAAGTGGAAAGAGCTCAACGAAGAGGATAAGAAGGTCAGTTTATGCTCTCTTACGCACCTGAATAGCATACATACACGTCATCTGTCCTTGTGGTTATCCTTGTTCCTGTTGACTAAACCCACTTACCCTCGTTTACTTGTTATCGTCTCGTTGAACTTGACGTCATGTTAACCGATTTCCCCCCCTTTTTTAACAGCCCTACATGGAACAGGCAGCGCGCGACAAGGCCCGCGCTGAACAGGAAAAATCGGAATATGAGGTACGTACCGTAGCCATTGCTTCTCGTGTCGAGCCTCACCCGGGTGCCTGTCAGAACAAGAATGCTGGCAGCGGTGGCGACGGTGAGGATGACGAAGAGTAGAGCCCTTGGGTGCTGCGACCGTCCTAGGCCACGTTTCCTAGCCAACTCTGTCAGTCCTTGGTGACATTTGTCCATCTTGGCCCTGGCTCAAGTTTTTTTACCCTGTCTGATCTGTCTCCTTTTTGAACCGTCGAGCACATAAAACACCTGTGTTACCGTTTCTGTTTCCTCTGTTTTTCCGTCTATTTCTCTTCTGTTGTGTCCATCGTAACGTATATTGTGCTTGGTGTCCTTTCGTCTGTCACGGCCTCTCTAACTGCGCTGCTGGGGAACTCGGTATCTGGTCAAGTGGCGCCGTTTCGCTCATCGTGGAGGTGTGTAATAGTAATTATTGATAAGGAAGCCCTCGTGTGAGAGAGTAAGCGGAAGATGCAAAGAAACGGCGAGCTCGGTGGAAGAGGGGAAGGAACAAAGGGATCGAGTTTGAGGCGGTGGTTGACGTTTGAGGTTGAGGCACACCTCCGCCTTTGACCCTCTCAAATCCTGTATAAGGTCGATCTCCCTTCCGCTTAACACAACCTACCAACTCGCCCCCCTTCCTTTCCCTCATCTCTTCTTTGCTTCCAACATGTCAGACTCTATCGAAGATCAACCCGGCGATGTTAGATCCCAATCACCTTTTACCTTTACCTTACTTACGACAACCGTCCTCAGGCAGTCCCCGCTTCCCAAAAGTCAACTTGGACTCAGTTCATCAAATCGTCTGTCCCTTCGTCGTTCCAATCCTTTCGCTTTTCTCACCAGGCCCTGCCCTTGACAGCATCGCGACCTTCTCCGGCGACCTCTCTTCGCTCACTGCCCCGCCCTTCATTCTCTCCCCTGTATCCTTGACCGAGTTCCCCGGTACGGTCATTCCCAACGTAACGTCTCTATCGAAACTTTATCCTCACTCTCCGTCGTAGCGTACTGGTGCGAACGCCCAGAACTCTTCGCCGCAATAGCGGCCGGCGCCACACCAGAGGATCGGGCTCGCCGCGTCCTCAAATGGTTCATCAGCACCCTCAAGGGCCAATACACCTCACGTAACGAAACGATGGGATCAGAGAAAAAGTGCGTCTGGCTGCTTTTCGCCCTAAACCCTGTTGTGGGTCCTTACCACCCTCGTCAGGCCCCTCAATCCTGTCCTTGGAGAGTACGTCCGTCCCTTGCTGCGGAGCGGGTGATTACGTATCTGAGACACACGCACGCATCATCGCATCGCATCATCGCATCGCATCGTGACGCGCGTGCAAAAATATTTGCAGGCTTTTTTACGGTCACTGGCCGGATACGAACGGACGTGGTGTGACGACGCTCACCGTGGAGCAGGTCTCGCACCACCCACCGATCACGGCGTATTATATCGCCAATACGTCGCGCGGGGTCACGCTCCAAGGCCATAATGCGCAAAAGACTTCTTTTTCGGGTGAGAGATGAACCCACTTGGGGCGCCCACTCAATTTTTTTTTGTATCTGCCCACATCTGACACTTAATATCCTCGCGTTTCACTGGCCAGGTGGCAACATCATCGTGAGGCAAGTCGGCCATGCCACGCTGACCGTCTCGTTGCCCAATGGCAAGAAAGAGGAGTACCTGATCACGCTCCCGCGTCTACGTATCGAAGGGCTCTGGTACGGCTCGCCTTACATCGAGCTGACCGATACGTCCTATATCCAGAGTTCGTCCGGGTGGCTCTCGACGATCAAGTACCAGGGCAAGGGTTACTTTTCGGGCAAGTCGCACACCTTCAAGGCGGACCTGACGCCGCCAATCGGTTCCGGTTCGAGCTTCCGTCCGAGCAGCTTCGAAGGCCAGTGGAACACCACGAGTAAAGACTCGAGGACCGGGGCGGTGTTCACGGACGTTACCGGTCCCAAGGAAGAGGTCACCGTGCGACCGGTGGAGGAACAGGGCGAGTGGGAGAGCCGTGCTTTGTGGTCCAAGGTCGCGAAGGGCATCCGGGAGAGCGACTTTGAAACGGCTTCGAGAGAAAAGAGTCGCATCGAGGTGGGACAATTTCCGTCTTTTGTTGACGAAGAGATCGCATTTGACGAATTTTAAATAGAATGAACAGCGTCAGAGACGGCGCGACGAAGCGGCGGCGTCGACCACTTGGCAACTGAAACACTTTGTGCACGAGGACGACGACCCCCTTTGTATGTCGTTTTCTTTTTTTTCGTCCCCTTGTTAATTAATTCTTCCCCAGACGAACGTCTGGGCAGGCTGTTCAAGACCGTCCCGCCGAACGAGGACGTGTACGTCTACCAGAACAACGGCCCTACGTTGACCGAAAACGCGTGAGCGAGCGAGCGAGCTGGCTTCCTTGCATTGACGACGACTCGCACGACGTGGCGTAGACAACGACAACATCAACATCAGTAACGGTAGCAGTAGCATTTTCACGGTCAACATCTTCGCCTTTCGCTTCTTTTCGTTTTTTTTTACTAGTAGAGAGATCGTCGTCATTAGTGTAGTAGTCTCTTTTTTGCATATCGTGGACGCGAGAGATACGTCCGTTGCCACCCAACTATACAGTATATAAGCATTCGTGTCGTGCCAGCACATGCTCTGATCTGGTCTGATCATGATTGCAACACGATAGGATAATCGATTACGTAATATCGTCCATGTGGGGCAGTGGGGCACCACATGCTTCCGGGCTACTCGGTCGTCACAAGTCAACAGAGTTCGTCCGACTCGGAATCGCGGTATCGCTATTTACATCGCTTATCACTGCAACTGCGCCTTATCCCAGGCACCGTAGTCCTAAAGGGGTCCAGGAACTTGTTGTGTCGTGCCGCTTAGTCTATCCGCTGATTCGGATAATACTTTTTAGGTTTGGTTTGAAGCCGAACGAATTGACAGTGGAGTGGATGGGCCGAAATCAAGTATTATACCTGCTGAACGCGCGTCGGCCATCACTCGACCATTCCAGGTCCCGTCCAGCCTCAGCTTCATGCATTTAGCTGCAAGTACTGTTTTTATTTTGCCGTCTGCTGCAGTCGTCTTACGGTAAGTAGTACAGTCAAAAAAAAAAAAAGAACGGGGTCGTCATCCCATGAACACAGCACGTCGAGCCAAGGCCCTTCCAAGATTGCGAAACAATCTCGTGTCGAAGCGATTCGATCCGAGATTGTCTCGGGATTTTGGATTAAACAAACAAACAAACCTCTCAGAACGTGCGGACGGACTGGTCGGACGGACAGAGAGACACGGATGAGCTTTTATTATTCGAACAACAAACTGATCTAAAAACCATGCAATGTCAGTCAGTCAGTCAGTCAGCACGACGACTGAACGAACGGGCCAGGAGCGTCGATCAAGCAAGTTGACAACGCAGCGGCCCCCCACACCCACTACAGTACCACGCCAATATCCGAGCTACCCGCGCCCGCTTCGCCTATAGTAATCAGTGCACCACAAGCACCCCTTACCGTGACTGTACCTTTGTCCTGTACCTATTACCTTGGGCCGCCAGGGGCCATTTCCGCCACCAGTTCATTCCACCATCGACTTTTCCCAAAACCACCGGCGCCTCCACAGACCGAGAAGTTACGCTAATGTTAAACTACCGGCGCGCCAGATGATTCGACCCCCATGAGTGGGTGCTCGTGTTATCCCCAGAACGTGATATCCTTGCTTGTTCAGCGCCACCGATCTAACATTTGAGGATGGTGGTGAGAACGGGAGCTCTATCAACGCTATTGCAAGGACCATTTTTCTTTTTGTGCACCGTGCACCAAAGCGCCAACGGTCTACTGTTTCAAGCCGGGCGTTCGAGTTTAGGATTAGAGTATGTGGCGACATCTTTAATTCCTTAGTATGCTACTTTATTGACGGGGGCTATCAGGCATCCGATTTGCTCGGAACCACTGTACGCCTGGTCCCTGCTTACACGCTTCCGCTTCAAGCTTCCGTCACCATTTGACAATGCGATAAATGCGATAGAGCGGGTTGCTCGGGTTCCACTAGTGAGTCTTCAGATGGTCGGCCCGCGGTCGGCCCGCCGGAAATCTAACCCTGTTTAATTTAAGATCGGAGACATTTCCCAAACAAACGCTACCATGGCCTCTCACCGAGAGCACCGGAGAACTGGGCGGCAGGTTCCCCGAGTCGAATCAACGGCGGACGACGCGAATGCAAGATCGCACCTTGTGCGTCTCGCAGCAGGTCTATTGCTTGTTGTCGCTGGATGTCCGGGAGCTGAAACCCCGAGGATAACGCCAATACCAGTGATGATGGTTTTTGCAGCTGAAAATTTATCTTCACAGGTATCGGTGTTATGGGCGGGGGTCAAAGGAAGGGCGCGAAGCCTGGGAGAGGTTCTATAACTTGGTAAGGCGCGTAGCGAAACCCACCTCTTACTATCAGAGATCAAGTTCCTGCAAGTCGAACCCTTTTAATTGTATGTGCTATTGTTGCGGCGTCTCCAGTGATTCCAGGTTCGATATGGGTTCTCTCAGTCTCGAATCAAGCGATGACGATGTCGGTTAGAATCTGTCGTAGCCAGGGCGTTACTCGGCTCATCGTCTTGTTCCTGCCGTAGTCAGAGTCGGACAAGGTACCACCATTCGAGGACAAAAGACCAATTTATATCTAATCTACCTAAGTAGGAGCCTAACATATCAACGCGATAAAAATCGATCACGAGGCTCCTCAATCGAGTAAAAAATATTGCCTTGATTTTCAGACTAGCTTTATGACTTTGCAGGTACACATGTACGACTCGACTTGGAAGATAGTCCCAAAGGATCGAGGTCAACAGGACTACGTCCATTCTTCGCTCTGATCTACCTCAGAATCAATCATGCCCAACTGAATGCCCTCGCAGGCATCAAACTGTGGCCGTGTCCTCTTAACGGTTAACGCCACTTATCTGAACAACAATCCGGGAACTTGTGACGTCCCCGTAACAGCCTTACTGGGGTCCTCGCCAGTGTTACATAGAGATTGGCACCCATGTTCAAGCAAAAGGCTCATGGTTTACCTGACCCATCATGAGGATTAGAACTGTATTTTAGCGGAGCCGTGAGTCTGCTACTCTTGTTTTGTACATGGAATACTCTTCCATTGCTGTCGTGATCGTCAACACTACGACCCACTTGGACGTTTCTTAGCCTCTCCCAGGTCTCTATGGTACAAACATATGACGGCAGTGGCGATCTCCCAAAAAGCCGATGAGGCTCGGAACAATATACGGATTACTGGACCGCCACTGGTCCTCTCATGGTCAATGCTTAGGCTCGGTATTCCTCGTGATGGGGTCCGCCTTTACGTGATATAATTATTTTACGATATGGTCGACAGGAGGGCGGCTGGCCTCAATCTGCCCCTAATATGATGATAGGTGAAGTGAAGGGACGTGATGTAGAGAGCTCTGTATGTGGACATAATTTCATTGTATTTTAGCAGCGTGTTGGTATCCATAATTCAGTACAACTGTAAATACGACAATATCCTCTCACTCGAAACCCTGATCAGACAGAAGCTTTATCATTTCGTCCCCTTCTGCAGCCTCAAGTGGTGTAATGCCTTCCTCAGCCTCCGCATGGACATTTGCACCATGCTCAACAAGTAGGCGTGCGACATCAAGCATCCCCCTCTTTGATGCCAGATGTAATGGCGTGTAGCCGTAATTGTCAGAGGCACTAACATCAGCACTCTGTTCGAGCAAGAGTCGGACAACAGGTAGGTGTCCACTCCCTGAGGCAAGGTGTAACGGAACCTGGCCATCATTTTTCCGTATATTGGGATCTGCATTATATTGGAGTAGTATCGGAACGACCTCCAGGTGGGCATTGTAAGCCGCCAAATGCAATGGAGTCCAACCGTCGTCTTTCTGGACATTTGGACCTACGCCATGACTAAGCAACCATTCAGCTATTTCAATTGGTCCTTTAATCGATATTGCATGCAGCATAGTCCTCCCGGAATAGCCCTGGACGAGCAGGTCGGCCCCATGCTGATAGAGTAACTCGGCCACCTGTAGGTGTCCCGTCCCCAATGCTCCTGCGAGTGGTGATACGAAGTAACCGCCCTTCACGTTCAGCTGTTGGTGGCGGATAACAATGAGGTGTTCTGCGAGGTCGTGAAACCCACAGAGTGCGGCGTAATATAGGGGAGAAGCGGGAATTCGTTCACTGCTGTATATCGTAAACTGGTAAAGTGCCCCCTCATCGTCATTGAGGTCTGGATCTATGTCATAGACCTGGATCCACGCAGGAAAAAAGGGTTTATCCGGGTCGAACAGAATTTCCATCCCTTCTCGTAACTGTGACGAGACATTCTCGAATTGTGCATGATTGACCCAATGCTTCGCGGCATATCGAGCCAAGGGAAATCTGTTCTCGACGTTGTACTTGTCGACACGGTCATCCAACTGCAATAGAACACCCAGACAAGCCTTTCCAAGAATCGTGTGCGCAGCCTCCAGAAGAACGTAGAAACGTGAGACATCTGGACTTGAACTGGCCAACCGCGGCGAAGTCAGGAACTCCTTGACGGAGAAGTGAGAGAATTGAATCACTTGATCTCCGTCTTCATCCACGACCGTGATCAAACTTGAGCATGTCGATAGCACCGCTTGTTCTTGATCCGCCCATCGCCAATCTGTGTTCAACTTCGATGCCCCTCCACCATCAGCCATCCCAAAGTCGATTGCGAGGACCTCCGCAAGCTCCGCGACACGAAGAGGACGTACAGCCACTGTGAGGCACTGTAACAGCCGATGGGCATGTTCTCGGTTCGCCTTGTTGATCTCCCTCAGTATCCGCTCGTATGTCTCGTCCAATGTCTCGGGCAATTCTTCGAGCATTTGACGCACGCTGGGTGGGAAACAGTATCGAAGGGCTTCCAATTGGCAGAATGCCCACCTAAACCTGTTTAGATGAATCAGTCTCATGAGCGTATTCGGAAGAATGGATGCACTTACATGCCCTGGGCCCTTTCAGACAATGTCTCGATCACCAAACGTTTATCTTCATCTCGCCATCTCCGCATCTTCACATCCGAGTTAACCACAGAGGTGACGTAGTTGATAATATCTTCCTTTTGTCCAGTTTGGTCATGGAGCGATACTCGCCGTGATGTCAAGTGCTCAAGGGCATTTCGGATATCAATTTCTGGGCGACTGGTAACGCATAGATGAAGATTTGGTAGCGAAAGTACAACGAGGTCCTCGATGAGATCGAGGACCTGCTCCCGAGGAGATGACATTCCAGATGAGTCAGGACATTCATCCAGGGCGTCTATGATGACATAAACAGGGAGTTGATCTGGGACTGTGACCATCTCTTTTAAGCAATCGATCAATTTGCCTTCAGTGGGCTTTTGTGCGCCGCTGTCGTGTGCGAAGTAGAGACGGGAGAGTACGTCGCAATAAGAATCCGATTGGGACGAGAGCTGGATGACGAGAGAGGGAAGTAAGTCACGGCGGTTTTGCTTGCCGGTGTCCCTGAAATCGAAGTAGAAGTACGCCATCGAGGCCGATCCACTGTCGCGGAGGGATATGATGTCTTCGATAACCGTCGAGCTGAACTGAAAGTGAGTACAGTACTTCAATGTCGACATGGTTTGGTCAACGCACCAGAGTACGCTCTTGCCCGACCCCGCTTAAGGGACATGGACATTGGTGAGCGCAGACTAGGAACGGTAAGAGGCACGTACGATTTCCGTGAACCCACAAAAGGGAACCGCCAGATTTCCATTCTTTGAACAAACTTCCTTGAAAGAACCATTCTGCTGTTCCCTTATGACGAGAACCACAAGCAATGTTGTGATTTGTGGATGGATCTGGAGGGGAGAGCCATTGACGAAGGTCCTGTCGTAATTGGTTCCCTGTGAGGAAGGTTGAGCTGGCAAGTTTCAATGAGATAAGAAGATCACGAACGTTTCATTTGGTCTACGTCACTGGCTGCTTTTTGGACAAGTCCTCTTGTTTTTCTCCCATCTAAGAGCGTCCAGGTTAGACCTTCATGGTGACTGACAAAACCTAGATCACTCACCAACGATAGCCACTGCGACCTTGTCGTTGATTGCCCTTACTCCGTCATCAATGCTGGCCGCCCTAGCGTCGACGACTTGGACTCTGTTGTCGACATTGGCCACCCTATCATCAACAACTTGAACTCTGTCATCGACGTTGGCTACCTTATCGTCGACAGCTCGGACTCTGTTGTCGACACCGGCTACCCTATCATCGACCTCAACCACCTTATCTATGACCACCTTGACTCTGTCATCAACGGTATGCGCCATCTTCAGATTTTGTGCAATGGCCATCCGTGCTTCCTCTTGCGTCAGCTTGTCCAGTTTCTTCAACGCATCCTCCATCTCAGTCCTTCCGACCAACTTCTTCAGATATTTCTCTGAATGACATTCAGTAAACAGCAGCATATCTAAATAGGGATCACTCACTCGTCCGGCCTTGTTTGATCTCCTTCGTCGCAATCCCCAGAATCGACAAGATTTCCACCATGATCTTCACCATCATATCCATCATCTCTGCCGTTGGTGGTACCTCTGTGTAGATTTCGAGACGTCGTAAAAAGTTTTCAATACGTTCGAATATATCGATGAGAGCTTCTTCGCTTGAACGAACATCTCTGGCAGCCTGAAGGGTGCATCGGTTACAAGGACTCTCACAAGACATGAAGATATGCACCACGAGTAAGACACCGACTCCGGCAAATATCACCTTCGCTGGAGAGAACACCTAAGAATAAACATTCGAAAATTGGATCAGACGAGTTCATGTATTGATGCATACTAAGCCAACACCCTCTGCGAGCGTCGCAGAGAAGGCATACAGGACATTGACGGTTGAGTCGAGCCATCTTGTTAATCTCTCATCGCTGGATCGACATCGATTGAACTCTTGGAGTTGTTGTTGAAGTATGGCGAGAATAGAAGTTGGAGATTGGCAGGCCTGGAGCTGGGCTGCGAGTGGATGAGCGAGGAGGTCTTTCTTTGTGCGTTTTTCGTAGGCTTTCAGGGCATTGTTGAAAATGAGTTGAAAGTTGGGAGACGAAGGACCAGCAGAATCGGAGTGGGTAGAAGCCATGAGAATGGGAGGGATGGGATTGTTTGTGCTGAGAGGACGTTAGCAGATTGGTGGGCGATGAGGAAAAGGGATGTCGTTGTCTGGGCGCTTATCGTGGGCACTGGGTACGGCCTCGCCCAGGTTTAACCACTACTATAAGAGGACATCGCTGATAACCACCCACTGTGCAAGTAGGTGTGGTGGTTTATTAAGATAGACGGAAAAGAACCGTGTGGCATTGGCTCACAGGCTCGGTCGAACTGCAAGCACTTTACTATAGTTTCTAATATTACTTTAATATGCCGAGATGATACTGAATTACTGTACGGGGTAAATCTGGGCTGACAAGTTGAATGCCACTAGTGGCAGCACTACTGACAACACGGATGGTACAGAGTGATACCGATACCCATCTAGCCTCAGATTTATCTTACCCATGAGTCAATAGAGGCTCACAGGCACCATATGTCCATTGCACCAACTATACCGTATGATACACCATATAAGATTCGTGTCATGCTCTGCTTTTGGCCATGAGGATGGGAATACTCAGTGACGTAATACTGTTTGACAGGGCATGCCTCGGGCAATTCCTCGGGTTACCCGAGTGTTACCCGGTCGCCCTTGTCCGACTCGCAGTCCCAGTATCGTCATTTACATCACTATATGCCCTCTTATCCCAGACACTGTCATCCTAAAGGAGCTCAGGACTTTGTGAGCTCGTTGCGTTGTGATACTTGGTCTACCTGTTGAGCTAAGCTGATTCGAATAACACTTTTCAGGGTTTGAAGCCAAGCAATCTGCCAGCGACGATGGGTTAAAGTTAAAAAGGTTTGCATTCAGCACAGCAGTGAACGCGCGTCGGCCATCACAGTGCCATCACTTGACCATCCCGCCAGCCTCAAGATTTTTGGCGTCTACTGCGGTCGTCCTATATAAAACGGCGGTCGTCATCACCCTTTCACATCGAGTAACCTTCTGATATCGCGAGACAATCCCGTATCGAATCGCCACGCATTGGAGCGATTCGATTCGAGATTGTTCTCGCGATCTCGGATTAAAAACGCAGAACATGCGGGGGACAGGTCGTATAAAGAGAGACACAGATGAGCTTCACTCTTATTCGTCCCCACCCCCGAACGACAACTGATCTAAAACCCATGTAATGTCCGTCTGTCTGTCAGAACGACGAGTAAATGAATTACCGGGTGCATCGATCGAGCAAGTTGACAACACCCCCACACCCACACCACCAATATCCGAGTTGCCCCCGTCCACTTCATCTATAGTAATCAGTGCATCACGAATCACCCTTACCGTGACTGTGCTTTTGTCCTGTATTTACCTTGGGCCGCCAGTGGCCTATTTCCGCCACCATTCATTGCACTAGCGACTTTTTCCAAAACCGCCTCCGCAACCAGAGAGGTCACTCTGTTGTCAACCGCCGGCGCGCCAGATTCGACCCTCAATAAAGTCTCGTGTTATCCCCAGAACGTAATATCCTTGCTGGGTCAGTACCACCAATCCAATTATTGAGGATGGTGATGGGAACCCGGTTCTATCTGCTATTGCAAGAGCCATTTCAAGTTTTCGTTTTGTGCACGGCGATGCGTCAAGTGCCAGCAGTCTACTATTTCAAGCCGAGCGTTCGAGTTATAAGTCAGGGTGCGCAGAAACCTCTTTCGATTCCTGAGTATGCCACTCTTTATTGACATAGACCTTCAGGCATCCCCGATTTACTTGGAACCGCCGCACGCCCGGGGTCTACTTACACGCTTTCCGCTTCAAGCTTCCTCCAGGTTCGCACCCTTTCACATCTTTTCAGGGTTACGCCGCTTGCTGTTTATCCGTCACCAACACACTAGACGACTACGTTTCGGAGCGGGCATTCAAGGGTTCGAAGAGGTCTCTATGACGAAGTCCATGATTCACTCTGATACACCTCAGAATGAATCATACCCAACGCCTCGCAGACACCAACTGGGTCGTGTCCTCTTGAACTAATGCCACTTAACAACAAAATCTCAACAATAGTCCTGGGCGCGTGCCACACCGTAACAGTGTTATTCGGGTTCTCCCCGGTGTTACACAGAAATTGGCACCGTGTTCAAGCAAAAGGTTCAAGGTTTCATGGGGATTCGGACTGTATATTAGCGGACCTGCGAGTCTGCGACCCTTGTTTTGTACACGATATTCTCTTCCGTTGCTATTGTGAACGTTACCCCATGATCCACTCTGACACTTCTTTGCCCCTTCCAGGTCTCCATGGTACAAATATCCGACGGTGGTGACGATCTCCGAAGTTGCTGATTCTCCTTAGAACATTATACAGATCATTGTACTACCGCCGGTTCTCACAAGGCCAATGCTTACGTTCGGTGTTCCTCGTAACGTGGTTCGCCTTTACATGACATCATTGTTTTACGATATGGTCCGCAGAAAGGAGGCTGACCTCAGACTGACCCCGATATGATGATGGGCGCAAGGACGTGGAAAGGTAGACGTAGATATTGTCGTATATGGTACGGGTTGGTATCCATAATTTTGACAACTGTAAATACGACTATACTATCTCATTCGGAATCTAGGTCTGACAAAAGCTTTACCATATCGCCCCGTTTCGCAACCTGAAGTGGTGTCTTGCCATCGTTAGCCTTCGCATGGATATTTGCGCCATGCTCAACAAGTAGGCGTGTGACGTCAAGCTCCCCCTCCATGGATGCCCGATGCAATGGGGTGAAGCCGTCATTGTCGCAGGCATGGATATCAGTGCCCTGCTCGAGCAAGAATCGGACAACATGTAGGTGCCCATTCCGGGAAGCATCGTGTAACGGAATCTCGCCGCCATTATCCCGCGCATTGATATCTCCATTGTTTTGGAGTAGTATCTGGACAACGTCCAGGCGTCCGTTGTAAGCCGCTGCATGCAGTGGAGCGAAACCGGTGTCTTGCTGAACATTTGGATCAACGCTGTGACTAAGCAACCATGTGGCAATTTCAATTGGTCCTTGAATCGATATTGCGTGCAACATAGTATTCTTTCCGAGGCCCTGGACAAGTGGGTCAGCCCCATGCTGATAGAGCAACTCTGCCACCTTGAAGTGTCCCATCCCCAATGCTGCTGCTAGTGGTGATACAAAGTAACCACCATTTACGTTCAGCTGTTGGTGGCGGGTAACAATAAGGTGTTCCGCGAGGTCGTGAAACCCACAGAGTGCGGCGTAATATAGGGGACCTGCAGGTGATCGATCCTTTTGCAACACCGCAAACTGACCAAGGGAGTCATCCCAGTCGGGGCGGAGATCTATGTCATAGACCCGGATCCACGCAGGAAAAGAGGGTTTATCCGGATCGAACAGGATATCCATCCCTTCCCGTAACTCTGACGAGACGTTCTCGAATTGCGCATGATTGACCCAATGTTCCGCAGCATACCGAGCCAGGGGAAGCCTGTCTTTAACGTTGTGCTGCTCGACACGGTCATCCAACTGCAATAGAACGCCCAGGCAAGCCTTTCCAAGAATCGTGTGCGCAGGCTCTGGAAGGACATAGAAACGTGAGACGTCTGGACTTGAGCCAGCCAGCCGTGGAGAAGTCAGGAACTCCTTGACGGAGAAGTGAGAGAATTGAATCACTTGATCCCCGTCTTCACCCACGATGGTGATCAAACTTGAGCATGTCGATAGCACCGCTTGCTCTTGATCCGCCCATCGCCAGTCTGTGTTCAACTTCGATAGCCCTCCACCATCAGCCGCCCCAAAGTCGATCGCGAGGACTTCCGCAAGCTCTGCAACACGCAGAGGACGAAAAGCCACTGTGAGGCACTGTAAAAGCCGGTGGGCATGTTCTCGGTTCGCCTTGTTGATCTCCCTCAATATCCGCTTGTATGTCTCGTCTAACGTCTCAGGCAATTCTTCGAGCATTTGACGTACGCTTGGCAGGAAACAGTATCGAAGGGCTTCCAATTGGCAGAAGACCCACCTAAACCTGTTTAGATGGATAAGTCTCATGAGTGTATTTGGAGGTAGAAATGCGCTTACATGCCCTGGGCCCTTTTGGATAGCATCTCAATGACCAAACGTTTATCTTCATCTCGCCATCTTCGCATCTTTGCATCCGAGTTAACGACAGAGGTGATATAGTTGATAATATCCTCCTTTTGTCCAGTTTGGTCATGGAGGGATACTCGGCGCGATGCCAAAGGCTCGAGGACGTTTCGAATGTCGATCTCTGGGCGACTGGTAACACATAGATGGAGATTTGGTAGTGATAGTTCGACGAGATCTTTC
Source organism: Russula virescens (assembly GCA_003316435.1). Classification (NCBI taxonomy): domain Eukaryota; kingdom Fungi; phylum Basidiomycota; class Agaricomycetes; order Russulales; family Russulaceae; genus Russula; species Russula virescens. The sequence goes on along the minus strand of QFEY01003272.1, from coordinate 4,132 downwards.
AGGAGATCCAGCATCTGCTCCCGAGGCGATGGCATTCCAGATGAGTCAGGGCATTCATCCAGGGCGTCTATGATAACATAAACAGGGAGTTGATCTGGGAATGTGACCATCTCTTTAAAGCAATAGATCAATTTGCCTTCACTGGGCTTCTGTCCGCCGCTGTCGTGTGCAAGATAGAGACGAAGGAGTACATCGCAACAAGAATCGGATTGAGATGAGAGCTGGATGATGAGAGAGGGAAGTAGGTCACAGCGATTTTGTTTGGTCGTGTCCCTGAAATCGAAGTAGAAATATGCCATTGAGGCCGATCCACTGTCGCGGAGGGATATGATGTCTTCGATAACTGTAGAGCTGCCTGAAAGTGAGTACAGTACTTCAAACTTGACATGGTCTGGTCACGACGCACCAGAGTATGCTCTTGCCCGACCCCGCTAAGGGACATGGACATCGGTGAGTGTAGAGTGGGGGCGGTACGAGGCACGTACGATTTCCGTGAACCCACAAAAGTGAACCACCGGATTTCCATTCATTGAACAAACTGCCTTGAAAGAACCACTCTGTTGTTCCCTTATGATGAAAACTGCAGGCAATGTTGTGATTTGTGGACGGATCTGGAGGGGAGAGCCATTTACGAAGGTCCTGTCGTAATTGGTTCCCTATGAGGAAGCTTGAGCCAGCAAGCATCAACGAGGTCAGAAGATCACGAACGTTTCACTTGGTCCACGACTGCTCTTGTTTCTCTTCCATCTAGGAGCATCAGGGTTAAACGTTAAACTTTCATGACGACCAACGAAACATAGATCGCGCACCATCGATGGCCACTGCGACCTTGTCGTTGATTGCCTTAACTCCGTCATCGATGCTGGCCGCCCTCGCGTCGATGACTTGGACTCTATTATCAACAACTTGGACTCTGTCATCGATGGTATGCGCCATCTTCAGATTTTGTGCAATAGCCATCCGCGCTTCCTCCTGTGTCAGCTTGTCCAGCTTCTTCAATCCATCCTCCATCTCAGTCCTTCCGACCAACTTCTTCAGGTATTTCTCTGAACCACATTCAGTAAACGGCGGCATATCTACACAAAGATCACTCACTCGTCCGGCCTTGTTTGATCTCCTTCGTCGCAATCCCCAGAATCGACAAGATTTCCACCATGATCTTTACCATCATATCCATCATCTCCTCAGTCGGTGGTACCTCCGTGTAGAGTTCGAGACGTCGTAAAAAGTTTTCAATACGCTCGAATATATTGACGAGAGCCTCTTCGCTTGAACGAACATCTCTGGCAGCCTGAAGGGTACATCGGTTACAAGGACTCTCACAAAGACATGAAGATACGCACCGAAAGTAGGACACCGACTCCAGCAAATATCACCTTCGCTGGAGAGAATACCTGTTAAGAATAAGCGTTGGGAAATCGGATCAGAAGAATTCATGTATTGATGCATACTAAGCCAACACCCTCTCCGAGGGTCGCAGAGAACGCATACAGGACATTGACAGTTGGGTCGAGCCATCTTGTTAATCTCTCGTCGCTGGATCGAGATAGATTGAACTCCTGTACTTGTTGTTGAAGTATGGTGAGAATAGAAGTGGGAGATTGGCAGGCCTGGAGCTGGGCTGCGAGTGGATGGGTGAGGAGATCATTCTTTGTGCGGTTTTCGTAGACTTTCAAGGCATTGTTGAAAATGAATTGAAAGTTGGGAGACGAAGGGCCGGCAGGCTGGGTGGGAGACATGAGAGTGGGAGGAATGTGTTCGTTTGGGCCGAGAGTGATGAAATCTGACGGGTCAGGCGGATCAGGGGCTCCGGACGAGAGTGAGGAGGACCAGCGCTCGAGCCAGTCTCGCGCTAGGGAGTAGGATCGGGACGGGGCCGCCTTCATCGGAGGTCTCAGGTGCGGAAGGACACCAGGGCTCGCATGGGTGCGGGCCCATGATCATACATCCATTTTCTTATCGCCCTATGAGGCCCATTTGACTTATTGATTACTTTACTGATTGATCATCTAATCTTTGCGACTTAGGCAGGTGACAGATCACACTGCCTCGGCCATGCGTTGAGGGCCAGGTTGCCTCACCTTGCGCCCTGGAAGTCAACCAGGGCGCCTATACCTTTCACTCCGACCTTCACGATGACAATATACAGCAAATGTCACTTTTATTCGTGTGTACACAAGTCAGCGCAGTTACTTACGGACTTCACCTTCATTGGCCGAGAGTCACTTGATAGTGCTCCGAGCCCCTGTTTCACTTGTGGACTATTTAAGCGCGATGTGTGCAAGGCTAAATGTCATCTTGTTTTCGGACTTGGGAACCCCCTCTCGTGTGCTCTCTCTATGCCCGCTTGCTCTGCTCTAGTTGCATAGCCATCAATGCTTGGTGGCCATCGCATGTTCCCACTCTTGCTCGTTCACTCCATGTTTGCGCTCACCCTGTTAGGGTCCCGTTGCTCCATCATCAACTCTAGGTTATGGGCCCTGCCCTAACTAACTGAAGACACAACACACTGAAGTGAACAACACACCATGCAAGGAGAAGAATTGAAGACGATGCTACCCAAGCTATCAGCGGACAGCGCCAACTGGGTCACCTACTGCAACCGCCTACATTGGGCCCTGGACTCTGGCCGCATCCGCAAACACATCCAGGTCAACAGCATGCCCACCACATACACCACCACGGGCACCATCGGTGGTGTCACACCTGAGCAGCACTGGGCAAAGGAGGAAGGGATAATCAGGACCATGATAGGTAACAGTATCCTGGACTCAGCCTTTAACAAGATCAAGTCACAGACAACCATCAAGGCCATCTATGACACCCTGAAGATGGCATACGAGGACTGCTCCACGGCACTAGTCGCTGACCTTATGTGGCGCTTCTGGAACAAGAAGTGCGAGGAGAACGAGAGTGTACGCACCCATTTTGAAGAGCTCACTATCCTCAGAGAGCAGCTCGCCACTATGGGCAAGACCACCACCGACACTGATCATCTTGACACCCTCCTTGCCTCACTCCCAGCCTTGTACGAGCAAGCCTGTGTTGCTATCAGCACCAGCGCGCAGCTCAGCGCAAAGACCCTCACCGCTGAAATCTTCGAACAGTACATCCTCGACAAGTCCGAATGGTGCGCAATCAAAACCAAGAAGAAGGATTCAAAGGATGAAGCTTACAGCACTGATGCCAAGAAAGAGGACAAGGACAAAGACAAAGACAAGAGCAAAGACAAAGACAAGCCCAAGAGATGCAGCAACTGCTGAAAGCGAGGCCACATCAAGGCCGACTGCTGGGCAAAGGGGGGCAGCAAGGAAGGACAGGGGCCGAAGCGGACTGGTAATGACAGTGTGGCCACCACTGACGACAAACAGATCGAGGCATGGGCTGTTATGGAGGAGGTCGACACCGACAGTGGAAGCGTGACCCACTCTGCTGCATCCGCCACAGACAGGAGCACTCCCGCGCGGCTGGAGCACGCCAGCAAAGCTGAGAGCGAACTCTACGACTCCAGCATGTCTCGACACATGTCGCCATTCCGCAACCGCTTCATCACCTACCAGTCCATCCCACCGCGAGCCATCACAGCAGCAGATAAGAGGGTGTTTTATGCAGTCAGAACTGGGGACCTCAAGATAGAGGTCCCGAATGGGAAGTCATCTACTCCGATTCTGCTCAAAGATGCCTTGCACGCTCCTGATATGGGCATCACTGTAGTCTCTGTCAGCCGCATAGCCAAAGCCAGGTACTCTGTAGCCTTTGAAGGCAACTCGTGCAAAATCCGGAACAGAAGCAGCAACACCATCGGAACAATTCCTGCGAGTGCAAGTGGCCTGTACAAGGTCAAGTGCATACTCATGGCCACCGAGCCCTTGGAACACATTGATCTGGTGTTACAGCTCTACAGGCCATTCACTGTACTAGGCAACTTGGCATGGTTCTGTTATTTACCTGTAGACCTTAGATGAATAAGCAGTCAACCGACTTAGTCAACAATCGAATAGGAATAGACGGCAGAGGAAGGGAGCGATAAATTGGAGGTAGGTTTGAAGTAGTGTTTCGGCAGCTCCAACTAATTCTCGGCTGAAGCCGGAGCTGCAAGTCGGCGGCAATACTAGCCGAGCCGAGCCTCGCG
>QFEY01003266.1:0-18966 GCA_003316435.1 Russula virescens | reverse complement strand
CTAGTCTGAGTCATAGATCCCAGACACACACTCGTTTCAGAGTGTGTCCTGGAAGGCAATCCGCGCGGGAGATCGCACGAATTGCATATCACTTAGCGTGAAACGCACAAGTGTCTCACTTCGGACCGACGCGCCCCGTTGGCCATATAGCTGTCCACTCGCGGTTATGCTATCGCACTAGCCTTACACATTGATCATGCGCCCTGCTTCCATACCGCGGGACGCATGTGATTGTTTAGATGTTATCCATCCAATAGGATGTATAATTGTTATTTCAACTCGAGCCATCACCCAACCGCTGAGTCACACAGGTTGGCCGTCGTCCGTGTATTCGCTTAGCGGCCACGTTACAGCGACCTACTCAGTAAGGCGTTCGCCTTACACGTGCGCAATTCCAATTGCGCCCATCAACCCAATTTACACATGTTTGCAACGAGGCGGTGGCCTGTGACACTCCTGTGACCAAAACCCTCTACTAGTATGTGACCAAGTCCTGTCGTCTGCTATCATCTTCCTCACAACGTCCCCCTCTCCGAGTCTTTCTCCTAAAGGCCACGTTTCCTCCCCAAATGGCTGATGAATCGGGATTCACTCATTTCCACACCCGCTTCGAGTCTGTGCTGCAGACTTACCAACAAACGACAGGCATAATATTGGCCAACCATCCACTCACGCTGCAAATTCAGAATCTCCAATCTGTCGAGTCCATCAGTGCTACGCCTAATTTCTTTCTTATGGTACGGACGACTCCATTAGGACCTTTACGGACCATTCCTTCTCTTTCTTCTTACTTCCCTTACCTTCTGTACCATTCCCTGTACTTATAGAACGTTCTGTTACTTTCTGCTACCTTCTATTATGTTCTCGTCGACTGTGCTTTGATACTGCGGACTGTGCTTTGATACTACGGACTGCGCTTTGATACTACGGACTGTGCTATGCTATGTACACTACTGTGCTTTGATTCTGTTCCATTCTGTTACCTTCTAGATAGTTCCGTGTCTGCATGTATATAAGACGACTCTGTTCTGACACCAAGCCTTAAGCTTGGTCTTCTGTTCAATACAGGACTTATGTCACGGACAGACTCTTGGTACGTTCAGAAAGACAGCTATGTGAAAATTTTACTATACGCGTTCTGATCCGTTTGAGCTACTGTACGAACTGGTACGTCTTCATGAGGCTCCCTGGATCGCCTGAGGATCCATGTACTATTTGCTGTGTCTATGACTTGTCCTGACTCGTTCCTGATGTATACTGTACTCGTGGGCAGTGTCCCAGCATTGTTCCAGACCCTAGGATCGATACTAGTAGTATTACGATCCTCCTGTATTTAAGAAAGCCTTGGTACAAAGTTGAGCCCTAAGCTCGACTTAATTCTCAACTTGTAGCTTCTTCACCCTGTGCATCGAGAGGATAAGGGATCGCCTTACGTTCTATCCCCTCTCCTCTTGTTTCTCATGTGCAGAGTCTTTCAGTCATCTGTCTAGCTTTACTCCTTCAAGACTCTACCTAGTCTACCTGCTTAAAGGCGCAGGTGTATACCGCTTAAGCTTGAGTGTTAAGCAAGCACGTCACTAGCTACTCTACTGATTGGACATAGATACACGGGTACCTATCCCTCGTATCCATTCTGATCAATAGTGCACAGACTTCGGAAGTTGTGAATCGATACATCCTTTGTATTTATTCCTCTATATGAAGTTGTGTTCTCAGAGATCGAAGAGCGAGCGTTACACTCCCTCTTCTCCCTCTGATAGCTTGCTAGGGTCCGCTTGACCTCGTTCCAGCAAGCTCTCCAGTCCAAGGCCCGCTACAGCCTTAACAACTTACCTTGTCATAACCCCGCGTGCCTCCCTAAGTCAATTACTCTAAGCTTCACTCCCTCAAGTTCGCCCTCTACTCCTTCAAGTTCGCTTAAGTAATCGGCAATACCAGCCGATCCGCTCTGGACCGGGGACTTTCCTAATCCGGATTCAACGTATCGCTCTCGTTTAGGGCTCGCACGCCTAAACCTCAATCGATCACTACACATCCGAACCAGTGCCTAACCGGCCCGGACACCCAGACTCATAAGGGACCTCGGGTCTATAAACGTAGCATAAGGTAGCTCGCTACACGAAGGCAGTCAGCACCCGTCTATATACAAACACTCTCGTTGGGGACAACCCATCGTTAAACCTCGCAGTCCTACGGTTCTGCATGTTGCCCTAAGCTGATTAGTTAGGTCTTAGGCTAGACTAGTACACAATCTAGTTACGCAGTAGGAGGAACTCCCTGCACAAGGTCTTTCAAGACTAGGTCGTAAGGTAACTCGACTAAGGGACCTATAGTGATCTATAGGGACGAAGGTGACACGCATCGTCTATACACAACAGTGAACCCCATCACCAAGAACGAACCCTCTTGGTCAAACACGCTTTAGTCCGAGCATAACATCAGACCAAGCTTACCTCTAGACACCACGGCTTATATCAGTCAAGCGACAGGCTCTGAAAACGACAAACGTCGAAGAGTCTATCAAAGAACCACTGATACCTTACCCCTACACGTTACTGACCAAGTTCTCTGGCTCCCCTCCGTACCCGGATACGCCCTATACGACGACGAGACTGAACACGTCACTCACATCGAATTTGTTGAGGATTACTGGTACGAACTCATCCACAATCGATCAGACAATACCTGGTGGACCCAACACACTCTCCAAATCCCTCGAAACACCCGAGGCACTGGATTTTGGAACATCACTGATCCCCAACACCCTCTATACACTTCCTCAGCACGACAAAGCCCTGATCCTCACTCTCCAAGAGAACCCACTCCCACCATTCCTGAAGACGCACCACAACCCTCACCCATCCGATTCCACAACCCAGGATCTGACGACGAACCCACCAGTCCAGAGGACATCCCTATAGCCACTACCACAGACGACATCCATGCAGAAATCCTCTCCGAAGCTACTCAACAAATCGTTCACCTAGACGATCATCCCAATCCAGACACTCCTCCACGACAACCCCTTGTCCTTGAATGTGTTATAGAAAATGTTATCCTCGAACATACCGTTCTAAATCCAAACCCCTTTGTTGAACTTGTTGCCCCAGAACCAGTCCCAGGCCCATCCCAATACAGTCCTGTCACTAGAATACCAACACCCCCAGGACCTATCGTCCCTATCCACCTCCAACAGCCTGTACAACCTATCCCACCTGTCCAGCTCCAACCCATTCCTATTATACCTCAAATCCCTGTCATGGCAAATGTCCAACAACAACAACAGCAGCAGCAAGCCCCTGCCACCCCAGCGCTCTTAACCAATGGCCTCCAAGGAACCATGCCCCAGATCTTCACTGGGAAACGCACTGAAAGTGCCAATTTCATGAGAGAATTCGAACTCATGTGCAACATGAACGAGAATCACGAACTCATCGCCACCCCATACTTTAAAGTCAATCTAGCCCTATCAATGATACGAGGACCCGAAGTCAATGATTGGGTACAACAGAAACTCGACTGGTTGAGAGATCAAGTCACCACCCAGAACGTAGCACAAGGAGCTGCTATACTCTGGACCCAATTCAAAACTGCCTTTACCGATGCCTTCACTGATTTCACAGAGAAACAAAAGGCTATCAGTGAACTTACTGCCCTCAAGATGCAAAATGGAAAACTGGAAAGTTACATCGCAAAGTTCAAGACCCTTGTCCATAAAGCAGGTTACCCCGAAGGAGACACTCAAACCGCTGAAAGATTCGCTAGAGGATTGCTTCATCCAGTCCTTGTAGGCATTCTCAGCAACCAAACCAATGCACCAGACACTCTCGATGCCTGGATCACCGCAGCTAAAGCCCAAGAAGGACGTCATGCTACCCTTCTTAATTATACTTCACCCCAGGCCTGGACCCGGTGGACATCACCATCATCATCAACAAAGAAACCTTTCCAAAAACCCCACCAAGGTTACACCAATGGCACCCCAATGGACGTAGATGCCATCAGGAAAGCCACCACTGTTGAAGAAAAGAAGACCCATCAAAAGGAAGGACGCTGCTTCGAATGTAGCCTCCAAGGACATCACACCAAAGATTGCCCTAAGAAAAGGAAGAAAACCATTCACCCCAAACACGACTCTCTGGAAGAACTCCTTCGTCAAATATATCTTGAACGCCAAGAAGATGGCGATGACGAAGAATCAGAAGACGAAGATCCAAGTTCAGAAGAAGAAGAAGAAAGCCCATCTCTCCAAACGATGATGGCCTCCCCCCAAGACTATAGCATTAAGGACATAGCTGAACGAACCGCCAGCTTCTCTCCCAAAGAAAGGGAAGAATGGGTTCACGCTATGGAAGACTTAGGCATGGATTTTCAAGAAGCTTGAATCAGACAGCCCTGATTCGAAGCATCTTTGCTGAAGAGGAGGTTTTCGTCTCCCCTATCAAGTCACTAAAGGCCAAAATCCAATTCAGAACAAAGAACGAAAGAGCCATCATACCTGCCCTCGTTGACAGTGGCGCAACTGAAAACTTTATCCACTATAAAATCGCCAGAAAGTACCGCCTCCCCTTAGTGGAACTAGAAAAACCCAGACCTGTGCGCAACGTGGACGGCACCTCAAATCAAATGGGACAAATCACCCACGCTATACGAATTAATCTGCAATATTGCTCGAAAGCACTACCCTTCCTCTTCTATATGACAGATTTAGGGGAAGATGACTTCATCTTAGGATTCCCTTTCCTCTTCGCCATCAACCCACCAATAAACTGGTCAGAAGGACGACTTCATGGCTCAGTAATCACCTTCACAGACGATACAGATCTCTACTTTAAAGAGGACATCCCAATCAAGGGAAGTAGCAAAGATCCGAACATCCCATTATATCGCCCCCCTTCCGATAAACTAAACCCATGCTACCCATACAACCCACCAAAATCTGAGAAATCCAAGAAACCCCTGAGAACTCGCAAAATTAGGAGTGATATAGGAATATTGCGCAACACCCCTAGGAAATGCGAAAAGGTCAACTTCACAAAAGAAGACTTTGTCAATGCACAAGTCTTCCCTAGTAGAGGAGAAACCCTAATCCAAGCCGCCAGAGCTGACAAAAGGAAACGCAAATACAACTACAAAGACATCAGAAAACTCGTTGGGACATACACCAAAGGAGAAGGTACCACCTTAGTGGAAGATCCACAACCTCTCCACACCAAATATTGGAGAACGATCTCCAACACTCTTCCTCAAGAACCTCCTAATGATCCCATCACTTGAAAATATTGGAAGATCTTCATGAACCTCCCAGACGATGAAGAACCTCTAGAAATCCGGCGAACCACACTCTCCACCCAGTTAGCAATTCAGGCAAACACTAAACCTGAACAAGTCTGGACGGACATTGTTCCTCGTGCCTACCATTGGTTCAAAAGGGTTTTCAGCGAAGAAGAATGCCAACGATTCCCCCCTTCTCGCTCTTGGGATCATGCAATAGAATTAACACCAGACGCTCCATCAAGCTTTGACTGCAGAGTATACCCTCAACCGCCAAAACTCAAAATAATGACCGATGAATTCCTTCTTACTAACTTAAAGAAAGGATACATCAAATGCTCCAAATCCAAATTCACCTCCGGATTCTTCTTTGGAGAAAAGAAAGATGGAAAGCTACGTCCCATCATGGACTACCGCCCCCTGAACAAAGTTACAGTAAAAAACAAATATCCAATCCCTCTACAACGCGACCAATTCGCCTCAATGTCTGACAAGAAATGGTTCACCAAACTAGACATCCATTGGGGATACAACAACATACGCATACACAAAGGTGATGAATGGAAGACTGCCTTCAAAACCTACAGAGGATTATTCGAATGCTGCATCATGTTCTTTGGGTTATGCAACTCCCCAGCAACCTTCCAAGCTATGGTGGACGACGAGTTCAAAGACCTCCTGGATACAGGAGAACTCTTCATCTACATGGATGATTTCCTCATTGCCACCGATAGTTCTCTAGCAGACCACATCCGCATGGTAACTAAAGTGCTCCAACGCATTGCAGACCTCGACCTCTTCCTCAAACCATCCAAATGTGAATTTCACAAACGGAAAGTAGCCTTCCTTGGCCACATCGTAGGAGAAAGTAAACTTCATATGGACCCTATCAAAATCGACGCAATCACCAACTGGGAACCACCCACAAACCTCAAGGAATTACGCAAATTCCTCGGCTTTGGCAACTACTACAAAGAATTCATCCCCATGTACTCATTAATCGCTCGACCACTACATGATCTCACAAAGAAGAATCACGCCTGGAACTGGGATCTAGTTTGCCAAACTGCATTCAGAATTTTAGTGAAAGCATTCACCACTTATCCAGTCCTTCGAAACCCCGACCACACTAAGCCCTACATAGTGGACACAGATGCTTCTGGCACAGCCCTAGGAGGCATTGTGCAACAAGCTCACAAGACCAAAGATGGAGAACTGCGCCTCCATCCCATTGCTTTCCACTCCAGATCGCTCACCCCTGCAGAAAAGAATTATGACATCTACGACAGGGAAACCCTAGCGATCATCTCAATGCTAAAAACATATCGCTATCTCCTATGGGGAGCTAAAATACTCATTAGATGCGACCATAAAAATCTTGCCTACTTCAAATCTCCACACAGATTGAACGCACGCCAGATACGCTGGAAAGCCTTCCTAGAAGAATATGACTACGAATTCCTTTACATCCCTGGACGCATGAATGTCATAGCAGACATGCTATCTCGAAGACAGGACGTTAAGGAGGGGGAGAATGATGCCATTAACACCAACACTTTCACTCTTTTTCCTCCACACCTCTTCATTAAAACCACATATCTTGACGATGACACTAACAAATGACGTCTTGCACTCCAAGAAGTCCACGATACACCCTCTGGAGGACACCCTGGCATTGCAAACACCTGGGACCTAGTGAAACGACGCTATCACGGACCCAGACTTCGACAATTTACTGAAGAATATGTCAAAGGTTGCTCCAAATGCCAAGAAACAAAAGCACAGAAATATAAACGTGCCCCTCTATACCACTTCGACACTCCAACAACGAAGGGTCCCTTCCAATACATCTCCATGGACCTTATCACTGACCTCCCTAAATCTGGGAAGTACGACACTATTCTCACTATTGTGGATCAAGGATGCTCGAAAGCGGTCAAGTTTATCCCTTGTAACAAGACCATAGATGGAGAAGGTGTTGCACTAGCATACCTACGTCACCTCCTCCCCTTCTTTGGCATCCCTCGATGCGTCATCTCCGACAGAGACCCCAGATTCACTGGAAACTTCTCGAAAGCACTATGCAAAGCTACGGGAATCCATCAGAACCTCAGTACTGCCTTCCACCCCAGAACTGATGGACAAAGCGAACGTATGAATCAATGGGTCGAGACCTACCTCTGCAGCTTTGTCAACGCCCAACAAAACAATTGGAGTACCCTCCTACCCATGGCAGAATTTGCTCACAACTCCTGGAAACATGAGAAGACCTGTCACACACCACATCAACTCTTGTTTGGCATGAACCCCCAAATCAATATCACTCTCCCAGACAATGCAGTTCCATCAGTAAAACAACGCCTTCAGGAACTGATTCTGATGTGCACAAAAGCCCAGAAACTCTTACAATGTCACCCTGAAACACCCAGAACTCCTCGAACCCTATCAAAAGGACAAGAAGTATGGTTAGATGCGCGAAACCTCAGCCTTAAGGTCCCATCTAAGAAACTAGCGCCCAAAAGATATGGTCCATTTAAGATAATCAAACAGATCTCCCCTGTGGCATACAAAATTGCACTGCCACCATCCATGAAAATCCATGATGTGTTTCACATAGATCTTTTAATGCCCCACAGCGAAACCAGTGCCTATGGGAAAACATACCAAAAACCTCCACCTGAAACAATAGATGGACAAGAAGAATATGAAGTTGAAGACATAGTAACTCACAGACGGTCAGGACAAGACCACAAATTGCAGTACCTCATCAAATGGAAGGGATACCCACCATCAGAAAATTCCTGGGTGGACAGCCATGACTTACACGCTCCGGACATTCTGAAACACTACCAGAACATCCAAAAGACATGAAACATCTATAAAAGACATCGAAATCCGACAAGGAACATCATCACCCTGGACACTCCCGCATTCCTCTGCTGCCTAGTCACCAACCTCATCTTCATCCTGGAACTCCAAACCCTCGACCTAGGCATCATCTGCACCCTCGTCTTCCTCCTCTACTTAGTCGACCTTGTCATCCTCATCCTCATCTATATCCATGGCCGCCTCCTCGCTTCTGTTTTCCTCCAGCGACGAACGCTACAAGATCGACGACCTACTCCTCCCCGCCGCCCTGGAGGAGCTGAAGAACTATCAGACCCCTCCCCTTTCGCCCCAAGTCTCTGACTGGGCAAACAACGTATGTATGGAGGACTCCCTCCAAGCCCTGACAACCACCTTCCGCAACCCGTCCCCTGGGTTCAAACACCCTGGAGAGGGATGGTTCCCCAACCTTGTCGACGCCCCCTATTACTTTTACTTCAAACTCCCCTGCTCCTTCGGCGGAGGAATTGCCAACTATGTGAGGTACAAGCTCACCCCGTCTTACCCCCTCGTCCTGGGAACCCTTGGCAAAGGGCAACCAGTCCACTCCCGTCTCCTTCGTCCACGCCCTGCTCCCATCACCCCACTTCCCTATGGAGGCCTCCACAAAGGCTTCTTTGACCCGAAGAACGAGTTCAAGGCATGGATCGACCAGGCCCTCAACTCTGAGGACGACCCCTCCCTTACTGCCAGAGTTTACCAGTTCTGGCATTATGAGAATCGTGAGTACTTCTTACGTGCCGAAGTAGCTTGCATGTACCGGGAGCTCGAGGAGATCGGGAGATTCAGCAACAAGGTCATGTCTGACCTATGGAGGGCCAACGCCTTCGAAAGGTTAGTCACCCAGATCGCATGGCAAGAGCACAAGGACAAAGAAGACGCTGACCTCCTAGAGGAAGCGTTCAAAGTCTACAGCAAATTGTCCCATCACTTCACCGCTCCAAACCCCTCTCCTCCTCCTCCCCCTCGCACCAACCACTACTGTAAGCGCCACAACTGGTGCGACCACGACTCGGCCAACTGCAGGACCATTGCCAGGCTCAATAGCCAAGGCAAAACCTGCTTCCTATGCGGTGAGGACAACCACATTTCCCCCTTCTGTCGCCTAGCCACCTGTCACCACTGTAACAGTAAGGGCCACTACACCTACGCCTGCCCCAATGCCCCCAGGTGTCGTGGTGCCATCAAGACCCCCAAGACACTCCTCAAGGCCAAGATGGTCATGTAGGGACGTTGAGAGGGAGGTGATGCTACGCCTAATTTCTTTCTTATGGTACGGACGACTCCATTAGGACCTTTATGGACCATTCCTTCTCTTTCTTCTTACTTCCCTTACCTTCTGTACCATTCCCTGTACTTATAGAACGTTCTGTTACTTTCTGCTACCTTCTATTACGTTCTCGTCGACTGTGCTTTGATACTGCGGACTGTGCTTTGATACTACGGACTGCGCTTTGATACTACGGACTGTGCTATGCTATGTACGCTACTGTGCTTTGATTCTGTTCCATTCTGTTACCTTCTAGATAGTTCCGTGTCCGCATGTATATAAGACGACTCTGTTCTGACACCAAGCCTTAAGCTTGGTCTTCTGTTCAATACAGGACTTACCTCGTCATAACCCTGCGTGCCTCCCTAAGTCAATTACTCTAAGCTTCACTCCCTCAAGCTCGCCCTCTACTCCTTCAAGTTTGCTTAAGTAATCGGCAATACCAGCCGATCCGCTCCGGACCGGGGACTTTCCTAATCCGGATTCAACGTATCGCTCTCGTTTAGGGCTCACGTGCCTAAACCTTGATCGATCACTACACGTCCGAACCAGCACCTAACTGGCCCGGACACCCAGACTCGTAAGGGACCTCGGGTCTATAAATGTAGCATAAGGTAGCTCGCTACATGAAGGCGGTCAGCACCCGTCTATATACAAACACTCTCGTTGGGGACAACCCATTGTTAAACCTCACAGTCCTACGGTTCTACACGTTGCCCTAAGCCGATTAGTTAGGTCTTAGGCTAGACTAGTATGCAATCTAGTTACGCAGTAGGAGGAACTCCCTGCACAAGGTCTTTCAAGACTAGGTCGTAAGGTAACTCGACTAAGGGACCTATAGTGATCTATAGGGACGAAGGAGACGTGCATCGTCTATACACAACAGCGAACCCCATCACCAAGAACGAACCCTCTTGGTCGAACACACTTTAGTCTGAGCGTGACAATCAGTGCTATTCTTAAATGCGAAGCAAGGGCATCCAGCGTAGGGCTGTGCGCCGTAGCCGTACATATGGTTACGGTACGGCCATATTGCAGTACGGGTACCATACCGTAGGGCCTTTCGCTGGATACCTTACAGTACGGCAACGGTACGGGTTTGTGCCGTATCGGTTGGGAGACTACGGCAGTAAACGGCCGTGTACGGCCATACTTTTTCATAATAAGAATAATTCTTCATTCTAATCGATCTCCTCCATTTCGATCTATTACGACCAGCGCACCCTTGCCCCAACAATCCGCCGTCATCCAAAAATGGATGGCTAGCCTCAGAAACGAGCACATGCGCCATAGACCCACTACCTGAGGAACCCGACAAGTGGCACTGGCCCAAAAAGTGCAAGGCCGTCGCACTGCCCCTCCCAGAAAATCGGCATCGCAAGTACCTCATACATGCACCCCCTCAATATTCCCTAACTTTAGATGTTCCTTTTTCTCTTTTAGCTTTAATCTCGGACTTACCTTCTTGTTGGACCCTCTCCCCCATTCATTAGCTCGTGATCGATGTCACTCTCCTAGAAACTGAATTTTTGGGTACTACAGCTATATACTGGACTTTCTAAACAAAAAGGTAGCTGTGTACTCGATGGACAGCACAGTGCGAAGTGAAGGAGCGATCAACGCTCACATTGCCTTCTCTTTTTGGTGTAAGGATAGGTCACACATTACTGACCCCTGTCATTGACTGCGCACGGACACTGCCCCTCTTGTCCTCAACTGCAATTTGTCCCTTTATTCACACATCGCGTGAACTGTCACTGATGCACAGTCTCACGGCTTCCCTTTTCAGCCCTTGCTCTTGTTCTCTATCCCCTTGAGATTTAGTAGTACAATCAGCATGTAAAGACATAGCCTCACAAATATCAAAAGAGCACTGCACCCTCAATGAACAGGGGAGAAGCGTGTGTTACATTTCCCCTTCTTTTTGGGTGTGAACAACCTGCACTACACGGCCGCGCTGGGCCTCTGGTCCCCCACGTGTTCATCTTCCTCCCCTTTTTCCTTCCATTTTTGAACTCACTGCATGGTCCCATCTTGGGATCCATCGCTACGTTGATGACTCCTTCCCTTTGTGCCACACAACTGTGCAGGGCAATGTCACTCTCGAGGAGGAGAGGCAGAGGTGGTGCATGAGTGCACGGACAATTGGAATTGTATAATTTCAAGGCTAGCATATGTGACTTCTTAGAGTACGGCCGTATCAGCCGTTTTCAGCCGTAATGACTGCCGTCCGTACCGTAAGGAACTTCAAGAAAGTACTTATGGTACGGCTACGGCATGACCCGTAGCCGTAGACACCCTGCATGTATACGGCCGTAGCCATTACGGTACGGCGCGCACCCCTAATCCAGCGATCTCCTAGGGACCAACAGAATCGTGAATTCAATAGAGGGTATCGTATCCATGTTGTGTACACTTTCTGGTGCTGTCTCCTTTGATGATGTGGTATATATGGAACCATTTATGGGATTTTCCTAAATCCCTGATGGGTCTGTAAGCCATACCCACCTGGGAAAGCAATACTCGCTGGTCTCGCCATCCTATTTGCTGTATGTGCCGTTCTCTCATGCCATCATGACTAATTTTGCGACATCCAAGTAATCCAGGTCGCCAATGGTGTTAATACTGATGATAACATGCTCAGTGGCTTGCTTGAATCCATCGAACACTTCCTTAAGTGTGTCAGTATATATACACAGATCCCACCTACGCCCGAAATGCACGAAATAGTGTTCAATATTATTATGGAAATGCTTTCCACACTCGCTTTGGTGACCAAAGAGCTCAAACAAGGACGATCCAGTGGGTCCCTTCTCGTGGCCTCGTTTTCCATACTCAACACACCGCAGTTACATTCGTAAAGAAGGGAGAAAAGGAGGTTCAAGCTGTCCTGCAGAGGCTTGACCAGCTCATGCAAGATGAGGCTCGGACTACCGCAGTTCAGATACTCGAGGTCGTCCACGGCCTTGTCCAAAACAGGAGGGTGGTCATGAACAGTGAGAAGCAACACTCATCATGTAGTCTCTCTTCATTGAAGGTCCTTTCATCCAGACGGCAAAGCATCTGTTCAAGTTGATGGTGTCAGGAAAGGCCTCGGTACGTTTTCCAGGCTACAGCAAACCAATTCGATGTCTTATTGAACGATAGAAATCCTACATCGAATGATCAATGAAAAGAACAATTCAAGACGTGAGTTACTCCTTAACATTGTGATTGCTGACAGGAATCACTGAAGTGTCTGGTAGGTGACAAGTTGCAGAGAAACATTCAACATTGGCTCTCACCCCCAGACCCATGGAAAAATTACAACACTGCATGTGAGTTGCAGCACATCGGAACCGGAGAATGGTTCCTTCAAAGTGACACGCTCGAGGAATGGAAGGCATCCGGAACGGGCTCCCTTCTATGGTTACATGGCAAATGTTAGTCATCGCCCCATGGTTACTTTACTCTTTTGCAAATGCTGATGAAATTCCTGTCTAGCCAGATCTGGGAAAAGCGTGCTTTGGTACGTTCATCTTCGGATACTTTCGTCTTGAAAATGTATGATATTTGCCAGTTCCACTATTATCGAGGAGATTGAGATGATGCGCAAATCCAGGCTCGCGTCGCTCACTATCTTCTACTACGACTTCAGGGAGGATCAAAAGAAGGACCTCCGCAGGCTACTTTCTTCCATTCTATTCCAGCTTTGCGACCAATCCGATGCATATCATGACATTCTTTCTATTCTCTATTCGACACACTGCAATGGCGCAAAAACTCCCAGCAATGTCGAACTTTCCTGCTGTTTACAAGAATTGCTAGAAGTCCCAGGACAGGCACCAGTCTATTTGATTATCAATGCCTTGGACGAATGCCCAAGCACATCTGCTTTGCCGTCCCCTCGCGAGGAGCTCCTAAAGCTTGTAGTACAGCTTATCGAGTTACGACTTAAGAATATACGCATTTGTGTCACTAGCTGACCTGAAACTGACATCAAGGCTGTTCTCGAGCCCTTAACTTTCCGTTCCATCTCGATACATGACGAGGAAGGACAAATGGAGGACATCGAGAAGTATATCAGGTCGGTCATCGACACTGATCTGAAGAATTGAAAGTGGAAGCAGGAGGACAAGCAACTAGTGATCGACGTCCTCACAAAACGTGCTGACAGAATGTAAGCAGGCCATGCTTGATTCTCTGACAACCCTTACTTATACAGATCTGTGATGAAGGTTCCGTTGGGCGTATTGTCAGGTTGTGTATCTTCGGGGCTGCCATCCAGGCTGTATCCGACATGCGTTGGCAGAATTGCCTGATACCCTCGATGAGTCTTATGAGCGAACATTGTGGGAGATCAGAAAGGCAGACTGGGAACTCGCCCACTGGTTGTTTCAGTGTGTTGCTGTTGCTTCCCAGCCTCTCCATGTCGAGGAACTGGCAGAATTCCTAGCATTTGATTTCAAAGTGGGACCAATCCCGAAATTTCGTGAGGATTGGCGGCTGGAAGATCCAGTAGAAGCAGTGCTATCTACATGCTCCACACTTCTCTCGATCATCAATGTCAATGAGTTTCGAGTGGTACAGTTCTCCCACTTCTCAGTCAAGGAGTTCCTGATATCGACTCGCTTTGCCAAAAAACATGACTCTACCTCTCACTGTTTCCATATTTCCATGACATCCGCTGATTCTCTGGTCGCGCAAGCATGTCTGGGTATGTTACTCCATTTGAATGGAGATATTGCCAGAAACAGCCTGGAGAAGTTCCCTCTAATTGAATATGCTGCGGAGCACTGGTTCGAATATGCCCGTTTTGGTGGGGTGTCACAAAACACAGAAGAAGGGATGAAGATGCTGTTTGATGCGAACAAACCACATTTTGGTATTTGGCTTTGGATACACGACCCAATCCTCCCTAATGAACGAGTGGAAAGGCCATCACGATCTTGTGGAACCCCGTTACATTATGCCGCATTTTGTGGCTTACACGCTGCTGTAAAGTTTTTGGTGGTCCAAAGCCCAGAGGGTGTGCATTCTCGGAGCATCTTTGACCATGCGACCCCATTGCATCTAGCATCACAACAGGGAAGCATAGAAGTCGCCCACGTCCTCATCTTCCATAGTGCGCGTATCACGGCCTGGGACGAGGGCCGGTCGACTCCGCTGCATTAGGCATCAATCCATGGCCATATGGACGTCGTCCAGTTCCTCATTGAGCAAGGTGCCAACGTTGTAGCGAAAGATGAGTACAAGTCAACCCCACTACATTGTGCATCAGAACGTGGTCACATGGATCTCGCACGATGCCTGATCGAGCACGGCACCAATGTGTTGGCCAAGAAGGACAAGTACAGGTCAACTCCGCTGCATTGGGCATTGGACATTGGTCATGTGGATCTTGTGCAGTTCCTCGTTGAGCATGGTGCCGACGTATCAGCGAAGAACAAGGATGGCACGACACCGCTGCATTGGGCATCGATGCATTGTCATATGGATCTCACACGGTTCCTTGTTGAGCACGGCACCGATGTATCGGCAAGGGATAAGGACAATATTACTCCTCTCCATTGGGCAGCGACGCACGGTCATATGGGTCTTGCATGGTTCCTCGTCGAGCATGGCGCGGATGTGTCAGCAAAGAGCAAGGATGGGTCGACTCCACTACATCGAGCGTCAAGACAAGGTCATGTGGAGCTCGCGCAATTCCTGTTGGAGCACGGTGCTGACGTTTCTGCGAAGGATAAGGGCTGGTGGACTCCGCTGTTTCTGGCATCGATGGGTGGTCATATCGATCTTGTGCGGTTTCTTGTCGAACACAGTGCCAATGCGTCAACGAAGAACAAGGATGGGTGGACTCCGTTGCATTTGGCATCGGGAGATGGTCTTGTGGATCTCGCACAGTTCCTCGTTGAGCAGGGCACAGATGTGTCAGCGAAGAGCAAATTCAGCACAACTCCATTGCATTGCGTGTCAGCAAGCTATCGCCTGGAATTCCCACTGTTCATCGCCGATCATGGTGCCGACGTGTTAGCGAAGGGCATATACAGCTTGACTCCACTGCATCTGGCCTCAGAAGGTGATCGTCTAAATCTCCTGCAGTTCCTTGTCAAGCATGGCACCGACTTGTCGGCCAGGGACGTGTGCAAGCATACTCCACTGCATCATGCATCGAAGTCTAGTCATCATAATCTCGCACAGTTTCTCGTTGAGCATGGTGCTGATCTGTCAGCCAAGGACCAGGACTGGATGACTCCCCTGCATTGGGCATTGAAATATGGACGTGTGGGTCTGGTGCAGTTCCTCGTCAAGAGCAGTGCCAATGTGTTAACTAAGGGCAAGACTCCGCTACATCGGGCGTCCCAATTAGGAAATATGGAAGATGCTAGGTTCCTCGTCAAGCACGGTGCCAATGCTTCAGCCAAGGACAAGTTCCGGTCAACTCCACTACATTGGGCGTCGATACAAGGCCATGTTGACCTCATGCGGTTCCTGATCGAGCATGGGGTCAATGTGTCAGCCAAGGACAAGTATGGGTCGACTCCACTGCATTGGGCTACCCAACTGGGAAATGTGGAAGTTGCACGGCTCCTTGTCGAGCACGGTGCCAATGTGTCGGCCAAGGACAATGAAAGCCACACTCCACTGCATGAGGTGTCAGCGCGAGGTCATGTAGAGCTCACGCAGCTTCTTGTCGAGCACGGCGCCGACGTCTCAGCAAAGGACTGCTACCAAGCGACTCTGCTACATAAGGCTTCAAGAATTGGTTATGTGGATCTCGCGCGCTTCCTCATCGAACATGGGGCAGATGTGTCAGCCAAGCAGAAGCAGAAGCAGAAGCGTTCGTATGTGCAGATGACTCCACTTCATTTGGCCTCATGGTATGGTCATGTGGATCTTGCTCAGTTCCTCATCGAGCATGGTGCGGATGTGTCAGCTAAGGATAGCTACCAGCGTACTCCATTACATGAGGCATCGATTCGTGGTCATTTAGATCTTGCACATATCCTCGTTGAGTACGGTGCCAGTGTCTTAGCCAAGGACAAGGACTGGTCGACTCCACTGCACACAGCATCTGTGCACGGTCATATGGATCTTGCGCGATTCCTTGTTGGGCACGGCGCTGATGTGTCAGCCAAGGACAAGAATGGGTCGACTTCGCTGTATTTGGCGTCGGAATGTGGCTATATGGACCTCGCGCTATTCTTCATCAAGCACGCGACAGCCCAGGCTACCCCGCAGATCCCCATCGACAATACATGAGTAAGATGAACCTGAAAAACTTGGTTGGGGGATGGCTCTGCACCAAGTCTGCAGTAGAGCTCAAGCAGCCGTTGGGTCTAGACAAAGTATATACACCTTGGGAAGGAAAGCTAAAAACTTGGAGGTACAGTAGTACGCAGGGGGTCTCCCTTTAGTCTTGTTTTTGGCTGTAGAGAAATGTGTTCAGTGTCCAGAAATCTGCTTTATATTTGATATCCAAGCACTTCTCAGTTGCTGCAATTATGCAAACCCAAAACCAAATAAAACATAAGTTATGACATATGATGGATCTACGATCACCCTAATGGCACCAGCCAAAAATATCACACATGAACTATCCTCTGATACAGGTCGTAGGTACCAGCACCAAAACTCATGTGTGCATTGATCTTGCAAATATCAAAGCCCTGTTATTATATCACAACAAAGATAAATATTCCATCTACGCTTGACAATAACAATAATTTGACTAACACCAGAAAGCATAATGCTTGTCGGTATGGAGGTGCTGAACAGCTAGAGAACAAGTGAAAACATGCCAGCAAGGAAGGTAAGCCGCCGCCACCTGCGATCATAGTCGAGCCTCTATCCATTCCCACTTCGGCAGGCAAGATCCGGATTGGTAGTCTAAACGGAGGAGATGAATCAGCAGTGCTATGAGCGATCGGCACAGTCAGCATACCGATGTTATGTGCAGGGTCGCAAGCGCACCGCATGCCCTTCCAGAGGTCGCCTGTAGGATAATGCAAGTACTCGTAATGCTGGTATCCGATGTTGTGGAAATAGTGAATACGATCTGCACTCTGCAATAATGTCACGCCGGTCGTATGCACAGGCGCGTCACCCCAGCACTGTCTGAGTTTCAAGTTGGATGTTCAATTAGCATCTAAAAGATTCAAAACACGTTAAATAAGCCTCGCTACGCCATAACTTCATGTCAGCAATCTCCAGGTTGTTATAGACTTTTTTTTGCGCCCATGCCATAATCAGCAATCAGTCTAGCCTATGAAGGGTTGAGAAAGAGAAGCACGTACAGATGCAGAAGTTGAAGTCGGCATCACCGTCGTCGGACACGAATCTCATTGCATTGTCCTTTGCGAAGTACTCGGGGTGCGCACTTATGAAATTTATGTGATGGCAGGAACACATGAACCAGAGGGCTGTGAAGAACGGGCAGCGGGCATACCTTTCACAGTGGGTTAACTGAATATTCGATGGAGCAAGCAGGGAAGCAATGGGCCATAGGTCTTATTGTTCTCACATAAGTAGGTATAAACAGGTCAAAGTTGATATCGCAAATAAAAGTGTACATGAGGCCTGCACAAGATTAGATAGGCATAAATTAATTCTTGGGGACGACGCACTCGAAACGCCAATAATATTGGAAATTTTGTAACAATGGATGGCGAAAGACAAACTAAGTAACTTTGTCAGTTGCCTATATCGACACGGACCCCAGAGTCGAATCGGCACATATTGCAATACCTGGACATATATATGCCCCACCGCCAGACCTAATCAGACACGGGAGCAAGTAAAGAGAAGAAGCCTCACATTATTCTCTCACTGTATGGCACCCCCGCAGTCACCATCTTCTCACATTCCTCTCTGGCCTTGGTTTCATTGGTCCACGGTGGCTGATGCCAGTGCTCATTGGGAACCTGCCAATGGGCGGGACCAGAGACAAGATTCGACACACAAATTTTGTATTCAGGGGCATGAGGGGGGGTGTCAGGACGCATACAGTCACGACTCAGGAAGAGGGTAAAGATGGGACGGAACGCGCACATCATAAACTCGTCAGAGAATGGTTGGTAATTCAGGAAGACCCAGGGGTGATTTTTTTGTGATTGAACCTATATCCCATCTCGCGCATCGTTTTCTGTCCGAGTCCTTGATCTCCTAGTTGCGCGTGAGCATAATGAACGTCGTGTTTTCTCGCTGGCTGTGTGGCATGCCCGACATGAGGGTACTGGCGTATGATCCAGGTTCATGGTAATATGTTGGGGCTTTCGAAGAGCTTTTAGAGGGAGATATGAAGTATGAGATGGTGCAGGTGTTATTGTAGGGGTGCAGCGTTAGTATGGTGAGGGAGAAGAGGGCGAGCTAGGGCCTTACATTACGTTACTGGCGGCACAGTCGCGAAGGGTGAATGAGTACACACAGTGACGAGGAAGGTGACAAGAAGAGGACACAATATTTTTATGGTCCGTAGCATCGCAGTGGGGAACATCAGCAACCCGTCCATATGCTTTTTCGTACTTATTTGCCTTTTTAAAGAAAACAAGCACGAA